>JASSUY010014928.1:0-38633 GCA_032466535.1 Forpus xanthops
AAAAAAAAAAAAAAAAAAAAAAAAAAAAAAAAAAAAAAAAAAAAAAAAAAAAAAAAAACAAAAAAAAAAAAAAAACACAAAAAACAACACCCACCCCCCCAACTTTCATACAATATGTTGGGCTATTTTATTCCAAGAATTCTGTACCAAAACATAAACCCAATCAAGATAATAATATGTAAAAGCAAGAACTTCACAGAAGCTGTGAGGTTTCCTGAATCTGAATCTTTTCTTCTGTCCCTCTTTGAAAGACACAGAGAGCAAGGTGAGGGAATCCAAATTACCTGGGAAGAGGCTAAAGCAGGCACTTTTCCTAACTGGAGAAAAAGCTGTACTTCTTCCAGTTGGAACTCACACACTTCAGAAACAATAGCTCCCAATACAAACAGCACAATGTGAGGCACCCACTCCTGCCAAGGAGCATTCTCTATTTAACTATGGTTTCATAAGGGCTTCTACACTTGCTGAGTTGGGAGCATCAGTTACACAAACACTAAGCTCAGGACACTTCTGAGAACAGAGTAGCAGTTGTTTTGCTGCAGTAGTGTTGACACTATTTATTTTTTTTCTATAAAACAAAATATCTTTTTCCACTATAAAAGATTGCTTGTTCTGAAGCCTGACCAACCAGCAAGTGCATTTGCTAGTATAGAGCTACAAAGGCAGAATTTTTGTACAATCAAGCACTCACGTTGTGCAGCCAGGCTACAGCAAACAGAAAAAGAACAAACACGAAAGATGAATTATAAAGTTGTCCGTGTAACCAAGTCACCCAGCTCTAAAGGTCTTAGCTATAAATTGTTTTAGCAAAGGACTCACAGGTAGCAGATACACGAAGAGAAACTGCAAGTAGTGACAAGGTAGAAGGAATCACCAAGCAGTCTAGGATTTAATGAAAACAAGCACCTCAGCAAGTGATGAAGCCTGAGAAATTAAAAACTCAAAGCAACACTTACAGAACAAAGTCCCTCTACCAAGATTGACCATAGGCACCCATGAAGGCCATATGTATTTAAATCCAGACTCCAACAATCTCCAATGCAGACCCTCTTCACAGGCCCCAAGAGACTTGTCTCCTGTCAGGTGCCCCTGTAGAAAACCAGCAGCCTCTCCAAAGAGCAGTATCCCCCTGTAACCAGTGATGTTCATGGTTCAGCTCTTCAACCTGACCCAGACAGCTTCAGAATGATTAGATATTTGTTATCAAGACTTCTAATCTAAACTGTCTATTAAGCATATTAAAGGCCTCAGGATTCCGACCCAAATTATTACAAGCTTTAAGAAAGTTTTTTTCTTTATGTGCTAGTTTTGGCTGGGATAGAGTTATTTTCCTTCACAGTAGCTGGTATGGGGCAATGATTTGGATTTGTGCTGAAAACAGTGCTGATAACACAGGGATGTTTTAGTTACTGCTGAGCAGCACTTACACAACAGTCAAGGCCTTTTCTGCTCCTCACCCCACCGAGAAAGGTGAGGTTGCACAAGGAGATGGGAGGGGACAGAGCCAGGACAGCTAATCCCAACTCACCCAAGAGATATCATGCTCAGCACATAAACTGGGGGAAGAAGTAGAGTGATGTCATTTGTCTTCCCAAGTCACCATTAGGTGTGATGGAGCCCTGTTTTCTGGGGATGGCCCGACCATGGGAAGCAGTGAATTAATCCCTTGTTTTTACTTTGCCTGTGAATGCACAGCTTTTGCTTTACCTATTGTCTTCATCTTATCAGCCCATGAGTTTTGTCACGTTTTCCCTTTCACTTCTCTTTCTCATCCCACTGGTGGAAGCAAGCAGCTGCGTGGTGCTGAGCTGCAGCTGGGGTTAAACCAGGACATGTGGCCTGTCACTACAGAGGATGATGCTCACTAAGTAAAATCAGGAAAAGGCTTTGTTCAGTGCATTCTCAACTAACTGCATTTGTTCTGACTTTTACCAGTGTTCTGAGTATTTGACTAGAACTATACTTGATGTTTATTGTCTCATCAAATGGCACTACTGTCTTCTGGTCACTCAGTTTCATTAGGCAAACGAGCTCACATTAATGACACAATGGACACAATCAAGCATTTGTAAGGTCAAGTCCAAAAGAGGTAGATAATAACAATTTCAGAAATAGTATTTTCCCAGTTCCTCTAGAGAGAACTTCTGACCACCAGCAGAAAGTAGATTTCCAGTTACCAAATATAAGTGTGAGTCTAGTCTCCACTTCCACACCCATACCATTTTAATGCACATAGCACAAGTACTGCCTAAAGCTGCAGAAATCCTCCCTGACTTGAGCACCTATCAGCAACCAAAGCACAATCTCTCAACATCTGCCAATGTCCAACTGCTTGTTATTTCCTTGTACCAGTTAGATGAAGCCAGTGTTGATGTCACATAGTGTGCTACCATAACCTATTCCATGTTGCTGTGTAGGCACAAGCATTTCAGGCAAACTACTCAGTACAGTGAATTACTTGTACCTTAACAGGCAGCAGCAACACAGTAGGCAATGATCACAAGGACTACACAGTATGCACTGGAAGTACTGCTCAGACAACAATTTGTTCCTAAACCAGATTTAGAATGCATACCTCTCAAGCCAAATAGTTCTAATAATAGAATATAACAGCTTCTGGAAACATTAAAACTGCACCATTGCAGCTGTGTGAGCAAAGCCCAACACCTCTGGGACATGTCCTGGTTTTTTATTTCATCTATATCAACATTTTCAGGACATCAGTTTACAAAAAAACCCTGCTTTTAAACCAGCAGAAAGAGTTTCCTTTAAAATCTGATTAACACAGTATGAAAGTTCAACAAAACCAACTATTCTCCAAACATTTGGAGTCATTGTGGCAGTTAAATTTATTTGCATAGCAAGTTTATCGGGACCTATACCATATTCTATATAATAAAAATACAGAGTAGAAAGAGATCTTTCCACCCCTGTATAGCCTCTTACACCTTTCTTGGTTCCCACTTGGGAACCTAGCAATCCAATACCTTTAACATCATCTTCCCTATTTACTTAAGTGTCATAAAAGATGACTCTGTTTTCCATGCAAACTACCAGTGCTGACAAGAATGATTTACATCACGAGAACGGAATGAAACTGTGAGTGAAAATGAAAATACCCTTTTTTTTTCTGAAAGAAAAACATTAACTAAAAACAAACCTGTTTTTTCTTTACCCAGTGACTATTCCGATGTACAAAGTTTAACACCATTGGTACATGTTAAGTTATGCAGCACATAACTGGAATATTTACTTGCCAATTAAACACAAGTGGGTGCATCTGTTACTCAAGGCTGTAAACTGCTGGCACTTCAATATTATGCCAAGGCAGGAATATATTTCCTTGGAAAGAAAAGGATAGACTGACCTCCTCTTCCCAGCCACATTTTTCTTTGAATATTCTCCCATGTGCCCATTACATTCCAACAAGGTTTTTAAGGAGTATACAGTCACTGAAAGTTTAAAACAACAAAAGGTAGAAACCTTTCATTAATTATTAATATTAATTATCTCAACTCTCCCTTTACACTGGCAATATTTTGCAATAGTTTTGAAATGACTGAGGTTCTAAAAAATTTCAACAGATACCTTACAAGAAAAGGAAGACTCAGGCTAAAAGCTTTCAGAAATTTCTTTTTCAGGATAATCTAACATTGAATCCTATAGATAAAGTAATATTTACAATGCATTAAGTAAAGTAATTGGTAGCAAAAATACATGACCCTAACAGACTGTGCCACAAGATGTTGTAAGAGGTGTTCTGGAAATTACTCTGACTAGTTTAACACTTAGAACCAAGATCCTGACAGCCATTAGTTCCTTAACTAATCCATCAGCTGGTGAATTAATGATTATTTTTTGTTCTGTATCTCCTGTCTCTTGTCGCTTCGAGATTACTGATATGCACAAATAAACCAGCACATTTTCTTGTGCATCTCACTGTTTTCACCTCCATCATGGCACACAGTTTGCTAGCTAGCATGTAAATGCTACTGCTGAACTTGCTTTATTAGCAGGCTTCTCCAAAGAGAAACTGCAGCTCAACAGTGATCATGTGCTGCCTGTGAGATAACTCAGGTAATCCACATGGAATAAAGCTTTAGAAGAATGTCAGATGAAGACAATGAAAACTACCACCACCAAGACACCAAATAACTTCTAAAGATAAAATACATTGTACACTATGAAAGATAACAGTGAGGCATTTTGGCACTTGTGCAATATATCCATTTGCTACAATCTCTCACAGTGGTAGGAGGCAACAGTCTCCTGCCTTCCAGTTCCCTCTGATCTTGGAACTCTCTCTGCCCCAGACAATGTATCACTCCTCACTGATTTAATAGTTTAGGTGCCCAATTCTTCATGCTCTTTGTGTCATACACTATATATTACATCAATTTACAGACATTATTAAGTATACTAAATTTTATATGAAACATGTGCACACTAAAATATGTACCTTGAAACTGGATTTAGCAACTCCTGAGAGAATCAAGACTTGGATACTACCGACCAGAGCAGACAGCATGGACAAAACTATTGCTTTTTCGGACTTCATGTTATGTTTTAAGAAACATTCACTCCTTTCAGGACCATGTCAGTGTGGAAAAAAAAAAAAAAAATACAGTAATAGTTGCAGAGCAGAATGTGTGTCTACCAATAGAGAATCTGGGTCAAAGCAGGAGTGCTGTAAAACATCACCCATATTATCTTGTGCCAGAAGAAACACTGAAAAGAGAACAGCCTAGCAAGCAGCTGTCAGGCCAAAAATACACTAAGTTGGACTTATTCAAAAAATATTTGCTGTCGGACATTATCCTTTGGCTCCTCTATCCCTAATTAAGGAGGATTTTATAAGTAGCCTCATTTTTTCCTGTTTAATCACCACTGCCCTAATATGAATAAGATACATAATAATGGCAGAGCAAATATAGGCTAATGATTTATTGAGTATTTCAACATTTTACCCTTAAAAAGTTACCCAGAAAAAAATCATTGGTATGCTAAACTTGGATTTACTTAAAAACTAGAGAGTTTGAGATATAAAAGTAATCCTTATCAGAAAAACAAAAAAACCCACTTATTTTATTCATCTGATGGCATTTCAGAGGTACCAATTTTAATAAAACATAATTGCAAACTGCGTATAAGCTGTTATGGCATTGAAAAATACTTATAGTTACAAATCATGAAGGACAATGTAAATCATGAATGAACCCTAGGGTTATTATACAACTAAATCCACTGAAATCTGAAAATAACGATCCATCCTCCTATGCAGGGTGTGTCATGCTTTATGGAAGATTATTTGTCGTGTGTAAAAGCCTCCAGATATATTATCCACTCTCTAGTAACTGAACTGTGTCCCAGTGCAAAATTTTATAGTCTTAAGAAGGGAAATAGAAAAAAAAAAGAAAGAAACTACCTAAAAGTCAACATTAGAACTAACAGTCAGCTTTCAGGTCTCCTTAGCTACCAGTGTGGCCAATGAACACAGACTATCGTCCAAGAAGTTCACCACAGATGGCAGATTTTACACTTAACCTTATTAGGGCAGTCAAGATTTGCAAACAGCCACCAATGAGATTTGCAATGGAGTCTAAAGTCCACATCAATTTTGTTCATAATATCATTAATTCATATGCTATACGGATATAGATATGAGTATTTTATCCAGACACCATAAAAACATAAGCAGATAGATAGAAGTGAATCTATATTAAAACAGGCATTGAAATAACTACAACAGATTTTTGCAGATAAGTCAACTGACACAAAAATGAACAGCACGTAGGCATATTATCATATATACATATACAGAGCTCTAATATATATTCATAACAGCTCTTAAGGACAGTCCTTAGAAATATTTCATATAGCTCAGATTAAGGATAACTTTTCTGACCATTAACTCTCACCATAATGAGAATCTTTCTAGAGACACCAACAGGTTGAGGTTTTGTCCAGGAGATGGGAGTTTTATAGCAGATTTGAAAACGTGGACAGGAAAAAAGAATCTTGCTGTACCTAATGCTGGGAGAGCTGGGGAGACAACCACCAACAACATTTGGCATTTTCCATGCTTGAGGAATCTTACATTAACATACAATCTGAAAAGCCTGAAGCTGAATTTTGACCACAGGCTACAACGCTAACCTACTAAGGCCTCTTTCAAAGGAATGAAATTTTCCCTCGACTTAAAGGCTAGGATGGAATTGATCCTTAGACTACAGTAGTGTTACCTTTCCACATTGATTTATCAACACCAAAAAATCCAAGATTTTTGATACTGGATCAAATCCAAGATACTGGATCAGTATCTGGCTCCAATGTAGTGACCTGCACCAGAAATCTATAGCCTCGTAACATGAATTTCAAAAGACCAAATAGAACACAGGTCTAACTGTCCAAAGAAAATATTTTAGGAATAAAAAAGGAGGATGAGAAGTACAGCAGACTCACCAGGCGTGTATTAACAACAGGAAACAGCAATGCCAAGAGGGCCCCATTCAACATATGCATCTGCAACCTTAGAAGAGAGATGTGGTGTTACTCGCACAGATGGAAACATAAGGTCTTCACATATTTTATGTAGTACTTCTTCAATAAAAGGCAGCAAGAGATTCAAGAAAATTCAAAAAAACATCTTTTGGCTTGAATTTGAATTAAGGCACTGTTAAATACAACAACCAGAATGAAAACCTCTCTTTCAATACATAAATGATTTCCTGAAGCAGGACTGCTTTCTGTAATGAGCTTAGGATTCCTAGAAAGCTTGGACTGTCCATTTGTGTTAATCCTACTCATGATGGAAGCTACTAAATAGTTGGAATTTTGCTATTCATTTGTCTGTCAGAGCTTAAGATAGTGTGTTTGATAAAGATTATTACTCCTGTCTTAACTCTTTAAACGTTCAGTTTCAAAGTAACCTTGAATTCTTCAGGAATTTGGAAAAAGTCCCCTAGATAAAGGTAGAATTACATCTGTCAAACCTAACAGCAAGTTCTAAGCAAAGAATAAGGCAGGAAAGTAGTATTATAATACTGTGTGTTGTACAGCTTCCAGCCATCTTCTGAACTATGGTTGCATCACAAGAACACAAAAATAGTATCAGTTCTAGCTCAATCCACTTTACATAAGATGCAAATTAAAGAATAAACTGTTTACAACCACTGCCTGTCATAAACTCTTAGGAATTTAAAAGTAACTTGGGGGGGGGGGGGGAAGATATCACAATTTCAAAACCGTTTTTCCAAATCTAATTTACATGCTGTCAGGGTGTTAGAAAACAGAAAAGCTCATCCTGAAAAATAACAAATATTGAGGCCTCTGCTCTGCAGCTGGCCTTTTGCAAATGCATATAGTAAATCCAGGATTTCCTGGATACCAGATGCATTTTTCACCCTTTCCAAGATGGACACTAACACAGGATCTCTGGATTCAGTCTGCTCTGTGCCCAAATGAGGAACAGCAGGAAAAGGTTGCAAAGAGACAGCAACATATAATAATTCATGAGGCATATCCTCAGCATCATTTTTCCAGTCACTGCCTAGACTAAGACAAGAGCTGTCATGGTGGCAACTACAGCCATTCCTGTGTGTCTCCCCACAATATGACCGCTTACACCCTGCAGCTGCTTACTGAACTCGACTGTGGCAGCCCATTAGAGCTTCTTGCACATTAGGAACTCTTGTGGTTCCTGAAGTTAATAACAATATGCAGTATTTTAGGAAAGATAACATAGATTTGAGAAATAGTCGAGTCAGCAAGAATCTGCTTTCACTATTTAACTGAAATACACAGTTTTAAAACTAGATCCTTCCTGTATGCCCGGTCTTGTCCAGTTATTAATTTTTAGTGAGGAAAATAAAGATGCACAAGGTCTATCACATAATTTACACAAACCCACAGGTTAATCTGTAGAAAGATGCCTGCATTCTTATCTGTCACTGAGCCAACCCATGTTGGGCCAAAACCACGATACAAAAGAACTCAGGGTATGTGGCTCAACACTCATGATTTAAGCCCCAACCCTTTTCAAGGTGTCAATTTTCATTCCAACCAATATGCCTTTCCAACCACATACATATATTAATATTTTATGACTTAGAGCAGTGATTAACTTCTAAAATACATTATACAAGTAGATAAAAATTTAGTAAGGTAGAGGCATTACCTGAAGAGAATCATTGCAACCCGACAAGGGGGACAGGCAAGAAGAAAAATCTGAAATGGTAGAAATAAATTTAAATTAATGATATAGACTAAATTTTTTATATCTTTCCTTCCAAGTTCTGTATGTAACAAATAATTTCTAAGCAGAACAACGTAACAGAAGAGCTAGAAGAAACTAAAACTCTTCAATAAATTAAAAGGTATCACATTATCTATATATAAAAGGATTTAAACAGTATGAGTAGCATCTAGGGTTCGACTTCTGCCAGTGCCTAAGAAACAAGTCAAATTCTAGCCTGTTCAATGTTGTCATTACAAAAGGTCTCTTACAAAGCAGATTACTGTATTACCAATCATCTTACTACAGCAGCTCCCTTAGCCCGGTATTGTGATAAAGCCCTTGCTGTGCTAAAGACCAAGCATTTACAGCAACAATACTTCCCCTCAGCAGTGCAGGACCCAGCTCTTGAACACTTCATGCTAAATGGCTGCATATAGAAGCTTCTTCATGCTTCCCAAAATAAGGCTACCTCATTATCTGCTCTGTAAGCTTAGTAGTCATATTTAAATACATCCACTTCTATACTCAATAAACTACTGTAAAATTTTCACCAACTATTAGCTGTTTCACAAGACCAAAAATAATAGAGTACAACTGGACCTGCATGCTTATTTTAGAAGCAATATTCCTACCATAAATAGGACTTGATTTCAATTTTCATGTGATAAAGTATGGTTGATTTGCAACAATGCCCCACCTAAATTTAGATAATCATCTTTTGATATTGCTGTACGAAACCTCTCACAGCAATTTAAAATACTTCCTATCAGCAAACTTTACTCTAGATATGAAGAGATTACTACCTAAGTGCTTAGTGATAAAACTCCTACCTTTTATATTGCGTACTACTGCAAAGAAGATACTTTGGCCTACTGTCTGATAAGCATTTATTTTACAAGAAAAAAATGAATCACACTTTTTACTGCTGTTGCTAAAATAAATTCACAATGTATTTCACTGCCAACCTACAAAACCAAGTTTGTAGTGATCTTTAAATCAGTTCAAGTGAGAGAATTTGGAGAACGTCTCTTTTGTGGGAAAGCCAGATTAGACAATTTACCAAACACGTTTCTTTAAAGCTCTGCAAGGCTGGGAAGAGGCTTCCGATGTATACTGAAATTAATTACTCCCAGATCATGTACTTGCTGCAGCAACAGTAGAAATGGATCACATTACTGAGCCCTTGTGTATAAAGGGGGTTGCTGCCTCTACCATACAAATAAACACACACATTCAAAATATTTCCAATGCAAGCTGTTAATATATAACCATTTATTTTTCTGATTCACTTACTTGTATGTTTAATTCAAGTCAACCTCGATAACAGTTTAGAACACACACACGCAGAAATTGTTTTTCCTAAGTCGTACAGAACTCAAATAAAAGCTCAGCAGGAAAGAGGCAGAAATTAAAATTGACTGAATGTATCCCTCAAGACATTTCCTTAATGAACACTATTAAAATCCAGAGTTTCTCTTAAGTCTAAAATCTAAAAGGCAAGCGATTTTAACTCATCATTAAAGAAAACATAACAGAGGCATGATGACAAGCTACTAATGGATGCTTTTTTGTGCTAAGAAGCACATGCCAGAAAAATCCTCTGAGTAGTCTACATATCACCTTGCACATAAGACATATATATATACGGCTTTTAGCAAAAGTGTCTGACACTCACTATGCTTCACTATTCCATCACTCCATATTTTCCAATAAACTTTGTTTACTAACTAAAGTTCCTTGAATTGCAGACTATATTTTTCTTTCATTGGGCACCATGACTATCTCCTACAGGTCTTTTATGATAGCTATTTTTTTCTCATGTTACTTATATGCATTAGTGTAACTTTTTAACACGTGTTGTATGTGAGCAAAAGAAGATACAATATTCAGAGTCTCATTAGTTCATGCAGAGCTTTACATTCAAATTATTTTATGATTTCTTTAAATTCAGAAACTTGTTTCTTTTGAAGCAAATTCAGACCTTCTGCTCTGACAATGACTGACATGCCAATTCTTCACTACCATAGAGACAGGCAAAGAAGAGAATCAGATTCACAGCTGTGTATTTGGATGTCAATTCTACTGCAACAAACACAGTTTCAGGACTGATGAGGGAAAAACAAATATTTAATGTTTTATGCAAGCAAGTCCCCCTGTTATGAGGGACCTTTCAGAAAATAAGCCTGACTTCCATTTTTTATGACAGCAGAGAAATCATAACCAGAATGCTTATATTAAAACTTCATGATAATGGAAGAGATTTTCATATGTTTCAGCTTTAGCAGTTCAGTATCAAGAACTTTTTCTCTAAATATGCCTATACTTTCTGTGATAAATAAACCTCAGACTCTTAAAGGGGATGTTTTACAAGACATCCTTGTATCTGATTTTCAAAGGACTGTACCGTTGATTCAATCATTATAAAAAGGGTCATCATTCAGCTCAGAGTAATGAAAAAGACCTAAAATGTCTAGTTCACAGCAGACAAGCTCACAAGCTCCAACACAAACGGTCATATAATCATATAACATTACACTCATACTGGAAATTCAATCCTTTGCCAGAGGAGGAAACAGTTATGTTTTGTAAACCAAACAATGTCATATTAAATTAGCAGCATGGCTGTGAACAGCTCCCAGCTTCTGTTTTCCTGCCAGAGCTCTCAAGGTTTCACGCATTCAGGCTAGCACAGATGTGAGCCCCCTTTACGGGCACATTGCAGAGTTCTAATGTAAACAGAACAACATGTATTTTAAAACACACTGAAGTAGCTTCTCCTTGTTCAAGGCAGAATACCTGAACCTGCAATTTAGAAGAAACACTAAGATATAATTTTGGTGCCCCTCCTTATTCTGGCAGATCTGTTCCTTCTTACATTTTCACATTAAAATTAAAAGGACAAAAGAATTAATCAGAAATCCAAAATGTACAGACAGTATTTCCAGAGTGAAAAATAAGCTGCAACATATTCACTGACAAACTGAATTCTGGGCACAGTTCTGATCATTCCCTTCCCCTTTAACCTCCCTCTCTCTCTCAAAAAAAAAAAAGGCCAATTTAGGAAAGGGTTACAGAGGTCAACAAGAATGACCAGTAAGTACAGAACATCTTCCAGACATGAATTTAACACATTAAGACTCTTCAGCCTGTAAAATACTGTAGGCTAATGCAAGTGAGAGCAAGCAAGTGTACAAACTCACACATGGTCTCAAGGAAATGTACAGGTACTGAGTCCTAGGCAGGGATGACACTGCGAGTCAGCCTTTGTGAGTCTCTTCCACCAGCACAGGACCACAAGATTTTACAATTGTTCTCAGACAACAAACCTCAAAGAAACTCCTAACACTGCTCAACCTGCAAACTGAAGTTCACTTAACCTTGAGGATCCAGATGAAAATGTAACTCAGAAATTCTGTCAATATACTTCATGATTACAAGACCATAAATAACATTGTCCATTCCCATGGGACATATTGCTAGCACGAAGAACTGTATAGTCAGCACTATCCTGAATAAGCCCAAATACAAAGGTCACACCACAACACATGATAGATCAGCAGGGCTGTTACAGCTTGAAGACTGCAATGTACAGGATTGCACCACTTCACTATTCCTTCACTGAGAAAAAATTTTAGACTGAATTTATGGTTGCTCTGAACTCACCCATGACTGGGCTGCCCAACAGTCTCTTGTATGTTCTCTTCTTCTAACCACGCACTAAAAAAAAGGAGAATGCTCCAAATGATATCTCTAGGTCTGGGACACCAATACTGTCTCTGACCCAAAGTAAAATACTTCTTCAAATATCTAAGCCTGGAATCATTCTATTCATCGAACGTTACTGCCCCACTCCATGAGGACACTGAACAGGGAGAGATAACTCATTTTTAGGTTGGTTTGCGGGTTTTTTGTCCTACAGTTTGGCTGAATCTCCAGGGTCTTTTGATTCCAAAACCTCTTAAATTTCTTCAAAATATTACACCTAAGAGCTCCCTTCAGAAGTATTTTAGTGGTGCTATTTGTACAGTGAGGCAGAGCACAGTCAAAACTTGTCATGAAAGGCTTTTCTTCTACCAGTTTTAGTCCTGCTGAGACAGAAACATGCATAACACAAAGATCATCTTGTTTGATCAAACTAAAGAGACAAAATGAGACAATTCAAAGGGTAACAGGGGAAGAAAAGAACAAGTCATACAACTCTAAACTACTCCAGATTTAACATCACATGAAGTAGCACTTACCATATTAATAGGAATGCTTACCAATACCTTACAAGTACACTTGTTTCTGGCAGAAGACAGCTAAGTGACAAGTAAAACCAGTGAATCTCACATAGCAGCACAGATTTCATTTACCTTTCAAAAGAGCAGTCTCTCTGTTCCTGAGCTGCCTGTATGATTAAGTTATTTTGTTGCAGCACCCTGGAAACCTATCTTTCTTTTCAAACATTGGAGTCCTGATCACTTAACCAGATCATAAATTGGTTTAACACACTATTCCAAAATTAAAACTTCAAAAGGTTAGATTTTAATTTCTTCTGAAATAAAAATTTCCACTCTTTCATAGGTGTATCAAAGTACTCTCCAGAGGAGAGCAGATTAAGAGGTATCTTAAGATACAGCAGTAAAATGAAGTATATTTTACTGTAGATGTCAAGACCACCCACTTTCCCCCACAACAGTAAAATATAAGGCAAGGAATATTCAAGCAGCTGGATAATTTAAAAGATGTAGAAGATTGTGTTAATTAACTCCAAAATTAAAGTTTAAAACAATCACTTTATCATTTATCATAAAGTAATGGTTTAACAACTCCATCAGACAGCTTTGCTTCCACAACTGGTTTTATACAAACTAACCCAGCCCAGAACAGCCACAGCACTTAAAAGCCATCTGTTTGCCTTCTAAAAGGTAACTTGTAAAAAAAAACAGTAATATCTTAACTGTGGTTTGACAAGTCCAGACTGCCAAAGCTGAAAAGAGAACAGAGGTCAAAAGGCGTTCTAAAGACATCTAAAGAGCAACAAGTTGAATGCATTTAGTATTTCAGCATAAAAATCACAGCTGTCTTACTGCACCTGCCAGACAGGTTCAGGGATTAATGAATGCGCCCTCTGGAATTGTTAATTTAGTGTTAAGAATACTCACGATTCAAAGGAACATCACTGACAGAGCATTAAGTAATACTATAACAAAAGTAGTTTCTGCATTACATAAAATATCCTTTGGGAGCTGCCCATCCCTCCTTCCAACTTCACAGTTTTACCCAGGGATGAAAGAAGTGTAGCAAGTTGAACAATTTCCATCTTCTGCAATATAATGTCTTCTAAATGATATATTCATTGGGACATTCTTTATGTCTCCTCTTCCACAGGCTTAGTTAGTTTACCCAACAAACCTTTACTCACTCTTTCCCTTTTGCAGTATTAGGTGAAAGATTTCTAGACATGTTAATAATTAATCATAAAATATAGCAAAAGTCTTTCTATGTGTGCAGTAGCATTAGTTATCTCATCTTGTGAATTAGTATTTCAGAGAAAAAGTGTCACAGGTAGTTTTTCTTCCTTGTTCTCTAATCACTACCTGCACCAGCTCTTCACTAGTTCATTCCCCATTCCTAGCTTAATGCCTTAGTAAAACCTGACAATCAAAAACTTATCTGGGCTCACAGTAAGATTCTCATGTGCATATATACTCATCATGTTCACTTCAAGTACTTCTCCCCCAAGCATGACATTTCACATCAGTTTCCTAATATAACCACCATTGAAAAGTCCTGCTCTACTTTACCTCAAGTCACCAATACCTGTTTCTTATCACGGTTCAAAATTCCTCAACCTGTAGGATTTTACAATAGAAATTTGTAATCTTTGAAGACAGCAGGATAATAAGTAATAGCTTCATTATTACAGATAATTTTGGCCAATGAAACAGAACACAATCTATTAAAACCTATGGCATATAATATTATATTCCTGATAATTTGACACTACCAAAGTATTAAAATATAAACGAGTAAATCATTTGACTAATTACTTGGCAATCTGAATAAATGTAAACTTCTTACCACATCTGTCTAAAGCCCTGAGGAAATGTCACAAGAAACGTAAGTCCCATTACACTCTTTGTAGGCTTCCAATTCACACACAGTACAGAACTTGCCTGCAGTGAACATCAACACAATTCCAGTTGCTACACTGAACGTGGTTGATGTACAACCACTGCAGTAAAACTCACAATCTGTGACCAGGAGCACAAACATTTACAGCAGTGAAAGGGAGACAACAAATAAAGGGGTTTTTAGAATGTAAATCATTAGATCAAAGTGATCCTGGTCTTTGGAACTTATAAGGTGTCCAATATGGTTACTGCTGCTATTTGATTCAGTCCACCACTCCAATGAGGTTCCTAAAGACCTCGGGCAGATATTCCTGAAGCATTAACTTAAACTGCTACCAAACAATTTACAGGGAATGGTGTGTAGAACTGCTAAATAGGTTAAAAAAATCCATCCTAAAAATATGTTACAGCCAACAGTGATACATTGCAACACTGGAGAGAACACTCAAACAATTCTTAACAGCTCCATTCTCAAAACAAAACACACACAGAAGAGTGAAAAAGAAACGGGAAAAAAAAAAAAAAACAAAACTGTCTCTCCATAACATGTTGCTCAAACTAAACTTTGATTGCTATTTGCTTTAAATCTATGATGATCTCATCACAAGAAACCAAAACCTGATTACCTAAGGATACACCTCATAGCCTTTAGACAATAACCCTCAGTGTAAATATTTGGGGTAATAAACTTAAGCTTTTTCCAATCATGCAATTCCTACTCCTTTTTTAGAGAGTAAGATTAATTATTGCCAATTCCACACTTTCTACATTTCTTTCCAAATTCTAGCAACTTTAAAACAAAGGTTCAACCTAGAGCTTGAATCTCCAGTTCCTAAACTAGAACACTCATCGGTAGCACAACATACTACCACAATTCCCATCATCTTGACTGAAGCACGCACATTTTCAGCTCAAGATGGAGCATGCACTGGTCAAACCTTGTCCAAGTTGAACTGTACACTCTTCAAAGCAAGCAAAATGTGATTGACATCCTTAAGACACATTTTCTATTCTTCCATACTAAATTTAAAATGATGTATTTCTGAATACAAGTCCTTCCCTTGCCTCATATTCATATTTCTCAATGTCTCTATTATACGCTGGGATTTACTAAAAATGAGCACAATGGTGAAACAATCTATTGCATTAAAATTATCACAGAAAAGCTTTTCCTCAGCTCAATAAATAATTACTACATTAATTATGGTACCAGTTCAAGTCTCTACACTTCAATTGACTGTTTTTAAACACAACAAAACCACAGCTTAAAAATAAAATTATAACAATTAAGAAAAAATTTACCATTCTTGGAACCAAGAGCAGACTGGAGAATACAAGCAAGCCATGGGTTTTTTGAAAGACAAATTAATAGTTCTGGAGCATGCCAAGGCCAGTATAAAGGAACTGATGATTTGTCTCACAACCTGTCAGGTCATATCTATGGCCCTTAAGCTGGTATCATCTTTGTAGCAATAAAATGCACTCTTCTAAGATAAGAGATAAGGCTTCCCACCAAGACATACTAGTGTTTTCAGCACCTTAATTATTCTTCATATGCCCTTTTTCACCACGTATTATGATTTTCCTCTCAAGCAATCAGAATTAAGAGGAAGTATCACAACTTAATGTGCAGTTGTAAAAAGAGAGACTTGTGCTTTACACAGATGTAAAAAACACACTGCAAACTTCATGATGCGAGAGGTTTGAAAGCTGCCGTTACACACATCTTCCACTGAAGTGCTGAAGTTTATGTCACTCAGAGAGTATTTCAGAGTACCCAAAAGATTGTTGACCTTGCTACAACAGTCTCGTGCATCTCCTAAATGCACTCATCTGGGACAAAATCATACTAATACATAGCCTTGTTTTTCTCAAATATATTTTTACAAACCTTAGCATATCAAATTCTACCAAATTTCAGTTTTACCATATCTCTTGAAACTCAGCCCTGTCTTCTGAGCTGCTTTAAAAAACACAAGTTCTGCAAGGAGCAGCATCAGGTTCTGGAACATAGGAGGTATACATAAAAAAATGAAATAGGGGAATTACACACACACGTAAAAAGGGAGATTCAGAAGCTTACATTTAGAGACTTACATTTTTAAAAATGTATATATATTCATTAGAAATTCTGCTGAGCTGCCCTACATACTGCCCAAAAATCTTAGTATGTTAAGCAGTGAACAAAACTACTGATAATCATCTTCAGTTTAGAATACTGATACCTTTTAAATATGGAATAACTCAGAATGGAGTTATTCCTTTAAAAATGGAATAACAGCAACTTTTACTTACTGTTACTCATGTAATCCAGTAACACAATTCACTGTCTTTTCTTTAAAAATTCACTGAATTTCTGTCAGCAAAGACTCTTCATACTCACTCCCAAATAACAGGATATAAACGTTCCTTTAATTTTAGTTCAAGGTCTTGAAGAGACAGACTATAGAAAACCATGCACAATTTAACTGGATTCTTCCAAATATTACAAAGCATTTAGGAGTCATAAATGCAAATTAAAATCAGATTTACACTTGAAAAATGACATTTGACCACATGATCAGACTTTTTTCCAAGATTTAAAAAAAAAAAAACAGAAAAACAAATACATGCACACCAAAATAAAATAAAAAAAAAAGATAAAAGGAAGAGGGGAAAGAAAGGGAGATAATTAATTTGATATATTTTGGGACATACTCCCAAATGATGCACAATTCAGGCAAGCTATGTTTACTACACAAGTACGAAAACCAATCCATTGTTTCCCAAAACACAGTAGTCTTTCTGAGGAGGACAGAAAGGATCCAGAACTATAAAGAAGCTAAAACTGGAAATAATGAACATAGGATTTAGTATTTACTGAACTGCAGATGTACTTAGCACTGGGTTTAGTTATGCAAACATCAGATTGAGATTATTGGATGAAAATGGACGCCCTTATACTCCTTCCCTTGCCTTTTTTCCACCTATCGCTTCCCCTTTATTTTACTCCTTTTGTCTAAAAATGCTCACTGTTCCACATGATAATCTAGCAACACAGGTGTTTCCTCCAAAACCATTTTCTTTATCCCAGACAAATGTCAGTCCTTAAATGTAGAAATACGGTATTAGGGTGATTCTTCATTTGTACACTGCCAAATCAGAAACTTGAAAAGATTTCCTTAAAATCTTCAATTTCAATACCATAATTATGGTTCTATAATGCTCAAAATGATTAATGTCTTGAAAATATAACATTTGGTCCCCTAAATATATGCTGAATTCTTTCCTGCTATGCAAAAGAGAAAAGGTTTTCAACACCTTGGTGAACTTACTGCTTCCCTTTCAGGATACCCCTTCACACCAGGTTTATAGCAGTATCATTAGCTCAATCATATCCTCAGTCCTAAAAAGAGAGTGAGTTTGGGCTTTATTTCAAAAAAGTATTTAAACAATTTCCAGTGAGACCACTCTTTATGTAAAGAAACAGCTCAGTATGAATTCTTTCATACACTTCCTCCTCACTGCACCACACACTCATGATGTCCTGCACAAAAACACCCCACTAAGATAACTGTCCAGGAAACCACAGAAGTTTCCATTTACCTTTGGTTTAAAGTAAATTTGTAAGTCTTTTAAAAATTGAAGTATTTCTCTCTCAATGAACCTATGCTTACATCACTGGTGAAGAAATACTGCTATTCTTCCTTCAAAGTCTACGCAAGAAGCCAAAACCAAGAGAGTGGCTTGAAATGAATAGTACTATTAGATACTTCAACTAGGTAGCAGGACAGCAACAAATTCTCTGAATCTGATTAACCATGACAACTGTTTAGACAGGTAAATATGTCCAGCTGATCAACACTTCATCCTTGCAATGTCACATCTAAACTAGTTCTTCCCACTTACGAAAAAGATTTGATTTGAACACAGGTTGGTGTGACTGGCAGAAATCAGACACCTGATCAAAACAGACTCAGCTGCAGAACTCTGCATCCATTGTATAACACAGTTTTTGTCAACATCACAGGTGTAATTCTCACTTTATTTCCTGATTTCATTTCAGTCTTAGGCCTTTTAAGAGAAGGGATTTTATGCAGAGAAAATCTGAAGGATAATTTCCAGTTCCACATGTTCTTGGCTCAGAGACCAGAACCTTTGTTGCTCTAAGGTGAAACACTCAATGGAAGAAATGAGAATTTGAGTGAAAGAAGAGACCTTTAAAAGCAGGTACTGTTGGCTTCCCTTTGGAGTGATCTTCATTGCTGCAGCACGTTTTACCTCTTCACCTCCTACTCTGATCATCCTCCTAGTTAGATTCAACAGCAGGATTATGTACAAATTATTTTAAGAACAAAAGTGAAGGATAAATTACATTTTCATACATTTCAACTTACCAACCTGCTGCTCTTATTAAATTCAGGCCAGAAAAATAATGCGTGTAAGATTCCAACTACTATGTATTACTTTTCTGCTGATGGAGGTCATCATAACCTGTTTTCTTTGATGAAAGCTGTTGGGTTTGCAGCCATTTTCCTTCTCTACATTCAGCCCAGGCCTATTTCTAATACATTCCTTTGAGGACCAAGAGGCATGACATCTGAATTTTACAGACATATCCACCTTCTCAATTTCACATTTTTAATGAGTAATTAGCATAGGATTATTAAAAAAGCTTCACAATAGGTCAAAAAGAGATCAAGAAGTGCCCATGCTAATTACAGAGGTTATATCTTCCTCAGGAGAGCATTAATGCATGAGGTAAGCCATACCAGCTCCCACACATACGAGGCATTAGCTTTTCCTGAATACTTATCATAACATCTTATTAAAATACCAAATCAAGACAACTAAACTTTCAAATTATAATGGTAACATATGCTCACCTTCTTCCCACAAAATAGGAAAATTTTCTAGTAAACATTTAGCAATGCCACGAAATAGAATGTGACTATATTACAATTATTTCTACAGCTCTTACATACCTTCTGCTTTCCTCTTCATTAGCAATACTAACTGGTTGCACAGCAATTGTTACCACTTCCTGGGAAGCAAGTGCTGGATGGTGTAAAATCCTGAGCTAACATTGCATCATTGCTTAGGAATTTATACAACCTGCTAATTCAGGTCTAGAACTGTAAATTGATTCTTGTAAAGGTCTTGAATACTGCTATAAAAGCTTGTTTTCTCTCTCAGGATAATACCCATCTTCCTTAAAGCCCCAGTATAACCAGAAAACAATGTTCGCATTCCTGTTAGAAAATGCTTTCCAGGAGTGAACTGTCTTGATCTGATGTAGCCCAGATCACTCAGCATGCTGCAAAGGGAGTCCAAGAGTGGCAATGGTCTAATTTTCATGTTACTGATCTTACAGACATCATTATCATGGCAGCTTTTATGAAAGCCTTTTTGTCATTCTTCTTCTAATTCCTCAGCTTAAATTTTGTAAATTGTCCAGTGTTGAGGGCACAATATGAGCAAAGTTAAACAGAATACTAGTAACATCTTAATCTCTCCCACACTCCTTACCAGACTCAGTGAAACTGATAGTTAAGTACTTGCACAGGACTATTGACAAATACAGCTTGTAAGCTTTTAGCAATGTTTATGAATGTTGCCATTATTTTGGAAGCTACGCAAATTGCACATTACCATGCATCAATAACCAAGCCACAAGTCATTAAAGCACAGAGCTTATCCACGGGTATTAAGCCAGATCAGCTTGTATGAGACACAGGTAAGACTTATTTCCTTACCATTAAACCAACACTGTCTGCACAAAATCAAGAGTAATTTGTTTTCGTCAACACCTCACAAAATACATTCACACCCCTAAAAGCCACTTGGCTGAAGAAGTTGCATGTAAGTCACATAGCTGCTTTAACAATAATCTTGGTTTCATTAAGCTTGATGCAAATATCACCACTGCTGTCAGTACTAACAGCATTTTCTACTCCTGAAACAAGGATCAGGTGAAAGAGAGTGGTGAGGCTGCCTTAATTTTTTCCATTTTCCACCAGAGACTTGGACATTAGTTATAGCTATAATTGCACCTTTTCATGTTTCTTGGGTTTTTCACAGATTTCAAATCAGGAGATTAAAAACTAAGCCAGGTTTAAAACATTTATACAAATTCCTGGCATTTGGACTTTCATTATGCATTTTCAGCCCACTGTGGGAAAAACACAGCTTTGCAAGCGTAAAACCAAAGCAAACCTCCTGGTGGCTGTGCACAAGCCTTACCTGCATCATGGTAACAATATGGCAAGGATTTAGGAGGTAAATGACAGTCCTGGTAGCGAACTTGAACCCCATCTCCAGCCCAAAGATGAGACACAGCACCACTAGCAGCACATTCTTGCCCAAGCTCTCCTGCTTAGTCTGGGGCTGCTGTAGCAGATGACCCTCCAGGTCCCTCAAGTGCAGCTGCCTGAGTTTCCAGAGGGACAGAAGGATCTCCACGATTCCCACACTGAGGAAGACCACACTCTCCAGAAGACGCTGCCGCCCAGAGAGAAAGGCCGCGCATTCTGGCCCCCCGTTACCAGCAAAGCTGGGGTCCACACCCCCATACATCCAGTCCAGGAGATTATGGAGGCTGTAACGAGACATGGTGGGATGGTGCCTCTTCTCCTCCCCGACACTGTCCAGGAACAGGCAGCAGCAAGATGGAATCAAAGCTGTCGGACCATGAAATGCAAGGACGACCTCTGTGTAGTCCCCGTCCTCCCCCAGCTTCAGGAGAAACAGCTCAGTTCGAGGCGAAGCTCATTTTTGGCTGTTCCTTTCGACACCAGGGCGCGACCCTCAAGCCTGCGAGAAGGGAGGAGCCACAGATGAATGGAGCCTGCGAGCAGCAGCAAAAGCCCCTGGCCTCAGTCCCCCTTCCTCTTTCCCCCTGCCCGTCCCTTTCCCTCCACCTCCTTCACACTCCCGGGTCTCCCCTTCCCGCCGCCCAACGCTTTGAGCTGCTCTCACGGCGCGGCCGCCTTCTTCCCCCTCAGCCTGCCCAACGGCTCTCCAACGCGACACAACGGCCACGGCTCACGCAGCGCTGGGGCCCGTACCTCAAGACGGAGGCGGGCACCGCTCCGTTAGGGTGCGCGGCGCGGCCCAACGCCCCCAGCCATGGCGCCGGCCCCGGCGCGGGAAGGGAAGGAGGAGAAGGAGGAAGCAGCAGCGCTCCCCTCAGCGGCGGCACGGCAGAAAGTACAGCCCGGAGCAGGCGGGCCGCTCCCCGCTGCCTCCCGCGGCTTTCCCGGCCCCTTCCCAACGTCGTAGCATCACCCCACCGACGTGCCTGACTCACACCGAAAAATGGACGAGCCCCCCCCGAATTGGCTGCGCCCGACTGCCCGCTCCTCCCTCCCTCTGCCCCGGCTCCTCCCGCCTCCCGCCGCTGCCGGCTGTACCTCAGCGGGCAGCTCTCGTCTCTCCCGCGCTCTCCGCGTCCGCTCGGCTTCCTTCTCCTGTTACCTCTGCCTTCGGCTGCTTCTTCTCTTCACATGCACCTCCCGCAGCCCGTCCTGCCGCCGCCACCCGCCCGGTTCCGCTCTGTGCTTCCTCCGGAGGGGAAGCCGAGGGCCCGGCACAGCTCCCCGCTGCTCTCCAGGCAAACCTGACCCAGCAAGCGGCGTTAACTCGCTGAACGAGTTCCTCAAGTACCACTGCAGCGGGTGTTAGTCGGCCGAGAAACTGCGGCCATGAAAGGCCGAGCTTGAGAGGGGCCTCGGCTCAGCCCCGGTCTGAGGGCGGTGTGTGTCCCGGTGTGACAGGCTAGCGCAGCCCCGGCTGTGCACGCCGAGGTGATGTACTCGCATCTGTGAGCCTTCAGCAGTGGAGGCCTGGCTCCTGGTCTGTGGCTTTGTGAAGCAGCTGTACTGCAAATACGTAACTGTTTTCATCTCAAAGGCAAAGGTATGTGAAGATCCAGGTAGAGAAGGTGCATTAAGAGGGGGTGTTGTTGAGTTAGAGCTATGAATAGACACACCCTGAGAGCTGGCTACAGATCTTACTTCATATAAACTGCTCCTTGCCTTCCCCTCCTTGGCCGGGCCAGGGCTGCCTTTCACCCAGCAGCGCTATGACAGCATTGTCAGTGGCCAAACCGTTGAGCCTGTTTAATTGAAAAGAAAAGCTCAATTTCACATAGAAGTTTTAAAAGACCAGGCAAGTGCATCCACTGGCTGAGTGGAAGTGACTTCCATACAGAGAGAGACAGTGACACCTGGTCTGTAAAGCTGGAATCATTATGTGTGTGCAATCCTGCTGTGAAAGAAATTATTCATTTTTTGGGAAAGAAGGGGGAGCCAGCAGACTTTTCCAAGATTTGCAAGGGCTCCTTTCCATAATTAAAATTGATAAGAATTCCTCTAGAAAATGCTGTTTTCTCAGCCATTGCTGATTCATTAGAACACCTCTCATTCATTTAATTATGCACAAACCTGCTGCAAAAAGGGAATATGAACAAGTTGGATGCACAACCTCAATAAGGTGCAAACCTCCTGCAAATGCTTCCCCTGCTAACTGGACCTGCACATACCTGCAGCACAAACTTGCTGCATTAACCTGCTTCACAGCCTGAACAACCAAACCAAGCAGCTCAGCACTAACACCAATATTTTGGCAGTTCTTTTCTTTCCCTATTTCCAATAGAGAATGCCAGTGAAGAATAACTGGCTGAGAATGTGAAAGTGGGCAGTGTTTTGCCCACAAAAAAGAACATTTGCAAAATGACAGCTTGCTGTCCATGGAAGAGGAAGGAAAGAGAACAGCTAAATAAAAACAGACGTCATGAAAGCTAAAGACTTAAGCAATTAATAGTTAAGATCCCATATGAAGGAAGTCTAAACAAAGGAGTTAAGGAAAGGAAGAATGCTTTAGGAAAATAATTCAAAGGGCTCATTTATCCCAATTATGAGTAAAATAGAAATAATAGTAAGGTTAGCTTGATGGAGTGGAGCCAAAGAAATACAGCTTGATCAGTGTAATTAACTTACATCCCTGAAAAGCTCCTGGGACAAATAATCTCACAAACTATTATTAGCAACTAAATGATAACCAGGGAATAATAGCAGTCAACATGGGTCTGTCAAAAATAAATGGCACCAGATAACTTGATTTTCCCCTCCAATAAGGAACAGGCCTTGTGGATAACATAGAGCCTGCTGCCAGTTTGATGAGGGGTTTGACACTTTCATGACATTTTCATTTAAAAGTTAGAAATATGATCTGGATAAATGTAAAGTCTATACAAAACTGACTGGATAGCGAGTAGTAGTTCACTGTCAAAAGGAAAGAATATATAGCTGGGTTCCTACAGCCTGTCTTTAGTCTGGGTATTTTTGTTATTAATATAAATAATGGAACAGAGGACATACTTACTAATTTTGCAGGTGATACAAAGCTGAGTGGGACATATTTAAATTTTAAAATAGTCTTTTAAAAAACTGAAGAAGATGTTCAGTAGGACCAAGTTGGATCATAGTTGAACAGATTATACTGGGATAAGCCACCTGGTGTAAGTCATCACTGCCCTTCCTCTTTCCCTTACTACTCCTTTCCTCTCCCACTACCTTGTGCCAGCATAAGCTCTTCTGGGGCTCTGTGGATGACTATATGAGAAAGCTGATTAATATTACAGTTGTAACTCCAGAAGTAGCTGCAATCTGGAGCACTTTGCTGATCAATTTGATGCTTTTTTGGGTCATGGTGATGGATGAGGTGACCTGCTGATTTCTTGTTTTGCTGTATTTTTCGACTCATTAGAATGAAGGAGCATAGTTGATATAAACTGGACATCCTGGTGCGATTGATATTTCTTTGGAACAGCACAATATTGTTATTTCATGTTCGGGTTGAAATCCACTATAAATTTAAGAGATCTGGTTCTCTGATCTTGATCTGCTGGGTGGCTTAGGCACAGTTCCTCAATTCTCTCTGTTCCAGTCTCTTTCTCTTCTTTGAAAAGCACTCTGTAATTTGTGAATAAGAATTTAGTGTTATTGACTGAACACAAAGCCATTGCTCTTTTCTGTTTGTTAACCATTTCCTTGCATCCTTTCACTAAGTAATTTAGGCTGTAAGATCCATTGTAAACAAATATATCTCTTATGTCAATAGAAATGGGTCTCTAAAAGCAATAAATTCCTGTAACTAAAATGCTTGCACAAGAGCTTCAGGCTTGTTCTTGTACCTAACATGAGATTTATTTTTCTGTCTGTGGCTTCTGGAAATACAAAATATATAAAAAAGTGAAATCTAATGTTAATCCATGAAGAAATGCCTTGACTGTGCCAGTAGGCCTTAACCACCCAAACAGCCTGGTGTGGGCCTCCTACTCACAGCCCATCTGTCTGGGAGCTCCACCGCTCTGGATCGGTTCTCACCCAAGCTTTGCCACAGTTGGAGGCATAAACCCATACTGATACACTCAGGACCCTGGCATTTCTTCATGGATTAACACTGTATTTCACTTTACATATACAGGCAACAGTCTTCCAACAGGGTGGCTAAGAAATGCTATAACTAAAGAAGACTTGAGAACATGAAACTTTGCCCTTTTGCTGCTCTTGAACATGACTGGATGAATTCCACTTCAACAGGTAACCCCAAGGGCGGGTGAAGGGATAAAAATACTTAACGGAATGGATTGAGGAGTTATTACCCTGGTCCGGTTTAAGCTCTGGGAACAGTGAGGAAAACACCAGGTGCTATTGCCCTGATCTGGCCTAAGCCTTGGGAACTATAAAGACAACAATGAAGGGTGAAGATCAGTTAGCAAAACAAAACAAAGAGTTTGCAAGATAAAGCAGGATGTGCATCTTAAAGACAGACCAAATGATGTAAATATTTGTAACCCTTAGTAGTTTTGCTAAATCAAGATGTTAAGGGAGTGAGACAGTGGAAAGTTACTGCTTAGCACTTAGTAGGCTATAAAAGGGATGCAAGATGCAAAATAGATGATTTTGTTTGTAACCAGAAATGGGGTCCGTTACTCTCCACACCCGAGTTCCAACTGGTGGCTATTATTAGCAAAGACCACCTGAGGTAGTTCAGATTATGCAAAAGCTGCAACTACACGTATTGTAGGTGTGAGCACACCCTTGTGGCCAATACGTAATGATTCAAACTTGTCCAACTTTAAGGTGAAGCTAACCCGCTGTCAACATCTCGACATGGGGAATGCCTTAACACCAGGCACATGGACATATGTGATTCCAGTTTCTCAACATGACTGACTTTGCTTAAGTGCTGATCACTTGTTTTGTTTTACTGAGCATGAACTTGGGAAATTGATCAGGTTTGAGTTCCATTTTTAAACAATCTTACTGTACTTCACTGTCAGGGCAGGAGAATATTAAAAGTAGTCTTCAAAACTGTTTAGGTTAGGAAAAACACCTAATCCTCAATATTTCCTTCACTGGTAGTTTTGATAAATGTAACATGCTCAAAATGAGCAGGAATGAGAAGAAATCCCAGTGCTCTCCCTCCTAGGGCACAAGAAGATGCCTCCCAGCAAATCAGCGAGGTGGTATCTTTCTTCTTGCCTACTGATATCAATAAGTGAAATAATCAAGAGCTAGTAGTTATATTCTCATTGATCCCTACAGCAAATGTGTCTCTCCCCAAAAAAAGAAGATATTGTACTTTTTCATGTTGAATTACCACCAGTTCACATTTTGAAAACTACATTTGCTTGTTTGTTTTTTCCTCACTACAAGCCTATGGTCACAGAGATTCTAACATCAGTTATTCTGACTCCCTTCTGTCTAGTCAGATGTTCACATGTATTTTTTATTAACTTAAAGAAAGGCTGTGGCAGTGTAATTACTGATTTCCTCTCAAGGAATTTTCTTGAGAGCAAGACGAAAAGCTGTTGCATTTGTCATATCTCTCCCTGGCAGATAATTTTGCTAGAACATATGCTAGACAATACTAGAAAGAAAAGGTAATTGTCAATGTGAAGCATTCAAACTAGAAGCTTTAAAAGCACCTCACATTTTCATGGGTTTTAATCTGATGGACTGAAAAATAATTATACAAAGAACGAGTAGAAACTTCTTAGGTGACAACTCTGTGAACCAGCTTGTTGTTGAGTCACATTTCTGTCATGTTTGCAGTATTTAACTTATTTTTCCCTTACACAAGAAGCTGCAGTATTAATAGACACAAAACAGTTGGATGTAAAAACAGGCAGGAATAAATATCATGAATGTGTGAGGTTTGCTTTGAGAGAAAGAAATCATTGTCAACAGCTCATCTGCATATCAATTAATTAGCTTCAACCCATGTTGAAGTTAAAAGGCCAAGCAGGACTGTCAGTGAGTGTAACACAGGTTGAGGATGCATCTAACAAATGGTGATGTGTTTCTTTGTAGATGCATACCTTAGATGAGTAAAGGCATTCGCTGAGGTTATTTGGAGCTTGGGGAAAAAATATTTTTGTTGAGATTAGTGTGAGAAAAAAGGATCTGCTATAAAACACTTAAAATGTGTTCTTCAGAAAGTGAAAGTGCCCATACAGATGTAATTTATTTGTTGCTCTTAAACTTGAAGTATCTTGAGAATTAACAGAAAGATAACTGCTCTTTTCATACAACTGTAAATAAACATTAAAGTACTCAGTGACATTCACTCCCTTTTGCATTTGCATCCTCTATTGTTTAGCCCTCTTTCAGTTTTCAAGGTATTTGCTTTGTTTCATATCCAGCATTAGGACCATAATAGTGCTAAGTCTACTGAAAGGCAATTCACAAAGAACCAACCAAACTTTTTTTCTTGGAAGCTCAGCCTGAACAGCACTTTTGTCACTGTTGCCTTCCAAGCCAAAATACTGTATTAATAAAATGCTCATTTATAGGTGCTTACACCCACAATTCAATAAATCTCCTAACAACACTTGGCTAGTCTTTCAGTGATCCATGTCCAAGTGGGAGGTGATCTCTGAAATATCTATAGCTAGACTGTAAAATACATCTCATGCTGATACCTCAGAAAAATCAGTGAAGTCAGTGAATGAAATCACTGATGAATTTGCCATTATTAGTTTTACAAGAATTGTTAGCCTGGTTGATGTTTGTTAGGGTAATTTTAGCTATGACTGGTATATGTAGGAGGTGTGTGATTCTATAAATCTACACAGATATGCAGGGAGAAGAATCTGTGCTTCCTGTTTTTGTTCTATTTTGCTGTAGTTTATTGTGCACATTGACATCCATGAAGACTTACCAAATACCCTGTTTAGTTAAGACTCAGTTCAGTTTTAAAAACTGAAATCTAACCTTTTATTGTAAGACATTGTCTTTTCTTACAAATCTCAGCCTGAGAGATTCTGAGCACTGGTGTCTTCTCTAAAGTTCTGTGTGGAATTTGCCTTTATTATTAATACCGCAGTGACACTGGGTATTCAAAATCAGGGAACTGCTATTTTTCGCATAATGTAAACCAAATGTAATTCTGGCCCCAGAAACAAAGCAAAAGACAGGAAGGAGAACTCTTACATGATGTAATCTCTGGTTAATTAAGTTGTATGAAACTTGTACTATTCCATTCTATCATGGAATAGTATGTGATCAGGTCAATTACATCATAGTGTGTTGTCACTGTGTATTTTTATGTTTTGTGGTGCTCAAGGAAGGAGGCATTTAATACCTCAGCTTTTACAAGGATAAATAAGGCACTGTACATATTTAGCAAAGCTTTCTGAGCCATCCATGGGTTCTGTTAGACCTTCCTGTCATTTATCAGCTTACATAGGTATCAGTCACACATTTTAACATTTCTGATGAATATAATACATAAAAATAGGTGCTGTAAAATACCAAAAGGCTGCTCTTATACCCTTGTATTGGGTTTGCATGGAGAGATTTTGGTAGCAGGGGTGCTACACAGGTGGCTTCTGTGAGAAGTTGACATAAGCTTCCCCTGGGTCTGACAAAACCAAGTGAAATGTGCTACTGGCCATGGCTAAGCCCATCAGAGACAGCAGTAGAACCTCTCGGATAATGTATTTAAAAAGGGAAAAAAAAAAAAAAACCATCTGCATTACAGCAGCATTCAGAAGAGAGGAGTGAGAATAGGTAATAACAACTCTACAGAACTCTACAGACAACAAGACATACGAGAAGGTGTGAACTGCAGGAGGGGAGGAGATGCTCCAGGTATTGGGAGCAGAGACTTAACTGCAGCCCATGGAGACACATACCTCTGGACTTTAAGAAATTATTGAGGAAAATGGGTATACTCACATTTTTTTTTGTGCAAGTTCATGCATTTCATAAAGTGTGGGAGCCTCACGCAGGACAGAGGTCGTTTAAGTTCGTTACTGGAAGGTTTAGCTAACCATTTCGTTAAAGCCACTGAATGGAACAACGAGCCCTCTAGTGGTTATTCACCTCCCAAGTTCTCTAATGCTCTATTAATGAATACCTTTCTTAATAGCAGCACAATTTGTGTTGTTTTGCCTCTTGGGGAAGTTATCACTACTTTTATACACATAGGAAAAGAAATAGTAAGAATTGGACTAGTTCTGTTGTAATGATACATGGCAAATCTGCATGATACATGATACTCTTCTATATGGGAGTTCTTTAAATACCAACACCACATGCCTGTGTCTGCACGAGGTGTGATGACAGGGCTTTTGGTCACTGAGGATTTGGCAGATACCTAGGCTGAGTACTTCATACATCAACAGAACATAGAATGTATGGAAAAGATGTCAAAAGAAGGCAGGAACTGTGTTCTCTCCTGTTAGAGCTGAAAGAGGGAAATAGGCTTTACAGTTCTCTAATGAGCTGGGGTGGGAAGCAACCAGCTCTGAGCTGCAGCAGTTGCCAGACTGAACTGCAGTGATAAATAACTTATGTTTTCCTGAAATGTATTTTTTTTGTAATGAGTTGATATATGAGGGTTGGTTTTGGTTTGGTTTGGGTTTTTTTGCTTAAGCCAACGTAATGCACAGCATTTGAAGAAAATAAAATATATATCTTATGCAGATTTAATCTTTGTTCATGTTCTTACCTGAGGACCAGATGAATCCTGTAGTCGATGGCTCCTTTATTATTATTGTAGCAGTGGATGCTGACTGACAGCTTTCAGTCACAGAACAGGGGAGGCAAAGGTTTTTTTCAGGTCTGTTATTTCCAGATAGCTCAGCCACTTTTAGTCTCTTTCATAAGTCTTAGATATATTTATCACAGAGCTCTCTAAATTTACCAGGCTTATGTACATGTGAGCATTTTAACAGCTCGGCTGGTGGTTTGCATCATGCTTCAGAGGTAGCTGTTTTTTGTTTTCCCCCTGGCTGCTTGCTGGGAAGAGGTTTTCCAGTCTCACCCTCGACACAATCTTTTCCTTCCTGGACACAGGATCATGGCTGTGGGCCTCAGCACAGGTCTTTTACCAGCAGACCATATGGGACCCAGGAATAGATTTTTTCCATTTAGAAACTGTGACTTATGGTGAAAAGAGGTACCCAAATAATTTACTTAAAGCCTTCTTTATTAAAAACAGAGAGAAGGGAGTAAGCAGAAAGTGTAGGCTGGATGTATAGCCAAAGTGAGTGGCTGGACCGCTGAAAAAGTGAAATGGGAAACTTTCTCCAACGAAGAGGGAAGGTGGCTCAGCAGGTGGCAGCACACGGCCTGCTTGGGCTTAGCCTCCTTTGCACCTTGAGGGAAAAGCCAGGCTTCCAATCCTGGCTCCTGCTATTAAACAGATCCCCTTTCCTTTCTTTGAAGCAGGAGATGTTTAGCAACGCAATGGAAATTATCTGTGCCATTGGTCACTGCCATACAACAAAGGCAGAGTGGTTTGGGGGAAGATCATTTGGAGAAAACAGTAAAGGATGGAAGCAGCACAGCTCACTAGCAGTAACTTGGGCTAGAGCTTGCTGCACAGATAAAAGTGTCAATAGAATGTCAAAATAACCTGTAAATCTCATTCTGTATAATCCTGTTGAGTTCTGCTACACAGAAACCTAGCTGTGCCTGCCTATTAGGAGAAGAAAGAGACTTCTACGATGGATTTTTAGATGTTGAATGGCCTGAGTAATCTGAACTACTTCAACTACACCATGAGGAAAAGAGCGCAGTGGTCTAAAGCCTCTAGAACAGAGGATTTTCGAATTCTTAATCAGATTCTAAAATGTAATTCCCAGGTGCTTCTTTCCTCTCCTCTCTTCTCTGATCCTTAAAGGGGTGGGTGTTAGGGAAAGGGTGAAGATTCACAGGTTCTTTGTAAATGGGGTACTTTGCTTTGAAATACCTCGAATGAGATTTCTCAGCAAGTCACTCACCAGCTCCAGTATCACACCCATTCTGCCTCCAGGCAGGCCTAAAAACCTTGATGTTATCATTGCATATTGCACATCCTTGTTCAATTTCCTCACCTAGACCATGGGGAAAAAAAAGCAGGAATCCTTCTGGGAATATGCTGATCATGAGATGAAAACTTGACAGCATTTATTTATGATTACTTTGAGTTAATGGCAGGTATTTTAATCTCACTCTGCTGAAACTATTGATGTGTTCATTTGCCTGAACTGTACATTTCAGTATTTGGCTAAAGTATCAACTAACACCTAGGGGAATGTCTTAGAGCTACAGACTGAAGAGATTATTTGGCTTAATTGGTATTATTGCTGTAGAGCTCCTGCAGTGGGGGAATATGGCTTGCTTATTTTAAACTTTTTAATCCAGTATTAAGAGGAATTGCCATTAAGTTACACCATAGAAAAATAATTAGTCTAAAGTTAAACCCTGTGCAGTAGTTTAAAATTCTTTAAGCCTCCTGTTCATCACAAATCCTCTACCATTTCTCCTGAACTCCCTTATGTTTGTGCCAACACTTTCTAGGGCGTGCGGACTAGCCTTGTGCCCCATGTAGTACCAGAGAAGCCAGTAAGGTCAGAATATTGGAAGTAAGATACAGTAGGTGGATTTTGGCAATCCAAAATGCTTGTCAATAATGCTTAAAGACAAAAAGCCATAGCGCTGTTTGTAGCCTTGATAATCAGGAGATAAACAAGGCAAAGTTTGTGAAGAGAAACATCTCTTGTTAGGCCCAGTGGTGTACTTGGAGGAAGTCATGAAAATAATATCCTAAAGCTTGGCAAGAGACAGAATTGCTCAGGCTGTTTGTCTGGTGAATATAATGCATCTTTTGTTACCCTGCCTATTTTTGCACTACCTTCTAATTTTCTTAGCTGCTACAAGGCTGTTATCTGAAGATGCTTCTATTGTATATTAATGAAGAAGTTAAATTATCTAGGCAGCACAGGCTAAAGCCAAAACTCCCCAGCATCATCTTTCTTAACTATCATTGTCCAGTAAGAAAATAGGTCTGTAAGCGATACTGTTCATCTGAACAAGAGGAAACTGGGACTGGTGTTTGTCAGCTGTGTGTAACACTGATACCTGAACTGGCCTTGGAGCCAGGTATCACCAGCGATAATGTGGCGGTGTCTGCTTTCGGGCAGATTTGAATTGTGAGGACTAGACCAGCAGGAACAAAGAACACCTCAGGGTGCAGCCATTGCCCACCTCAACACCAGTGTCTGCAAATAGTCACAACTAAGTTTCATTCATAAGCAGTTACTTCTCCTGTAACTACTACAACAGTAACATTTTTTTTTGCCAACAATTTGCATATCCAGTGTCATGTGAATAAATTATCAATGCCAAAAATCCACTTGTAATAGAACTACTGACAGAAATGAAAGCAGAGTCAGAGAAATATTGTGTAAATGAAGCATGTTCTATTAATAATTCTTGCACATATGACGTTGATAAAAAACCCAAGGAACAACACGTACCAGCAGGCAGCAGCTACTGATACGACTAAATGATTGTGTTAAGTGAATTCTCTTCTGTTTCAGCAGCAAAAGGGAAGTCAGTGTTACAAGTCTGAGTATTTAAAACTGCTACAGTTTTGTTAACTTTGCCCCAGTGGTAAAGACTGAAACTCACCTGGTCTCTTCATTAAAAGTGCTTTTACTTTACACATCTGAGTGCTGAGTCAAATCCTTGATCTCAAGGGAAGTACTTTTTGAGGTAAGAATTCAAATAGCTTTCTGAAAGGCACTTCTCATCTTTGTGCGTCAATTCCCTTTTTTTCATGGATAGACATTTTTTTGTACCATGAATGGTTATGAATGGGAACAGATTAAGTTAGACCCAAAGATGCTGATGATGAATTTAGAACAAAGATGTTGACAATGAAGTTACTATGCAAAGGAGATGTTGATGTGTTGGCTGAAAAATGCTATTGAGAATGTAGGAAATTCTTACTCTGGCATCTTTGTCCATGCCAGCAAGAGCCTGTATAGACATATGTAGATGGGAAAGATAAAAGTGTACATGGGGAATGTTTTGTGGGTGACTTCTAAAGGGTCTGAAAGAGGTGACCAAGAAAGAAAAACCCACATGTTTATTATACTGTTCAGTGTAACAGGTGAAATTGCTGAGGGCGTCTGTACCGCTAGTGATAACTGTCCATAAATAACATTTTAAAAGACTCTTCTCCTGGAATTTGTGCTCTTTTTTCAATACGCCACAGTGCTATGGAAGTGATTCTTTTGGACAGATGGGAAACAATCCAGTGACCAATCAGCCTCTGAGGAAAGAGACTGTGCTTAGAAAAGACAAGGTATGACTGAAACTTTCACTACAAAGACAGAATTAAAGTAATATACTGCAAATTCCAGCATAACCCTGACATTCTGACAAGCTGAGTAAATGAGATTCTTGTTGGTGCTCCATCTTATAAATCATGTCAGCAAGGATAGAAGCTGCAAGACTGTCATGTAAGGATACCCTTACAAGTTCAGTAGCAAGCTGAAGCAGAGCTGCTGGAGCATGTCAGGGCAGACTGGCAGCTTGCTGTAATGTGGAATATTTTAAGACTGGAAGGCTACCTACTACTCACTTTAAAGCATATATAGTACTTTAGTCCTTTGGCTGGAGTTCTGCGTTGAGACTCCATAATTTTACCTTCTGTACCCAGCAAAACAAAAAAGAGTTTCTGAAACAAAAAGAGAGTGCATTTGATAAAACTAGGATCAGTTTGTACTGATTCTTACAGAGGTGTATATAATCATAGAAACAGATGTTCTAAGGGTCATTTACAGCTTATTTAAAGAAATCCCATGAAGGACCTCAAAATAATAAGACTTTCTAAGACTTGCAGGAATAGATTGCCAATTTATCAGCAATTATCAGAAATTTCTCTTTTATGTGATTTTACGTGAATAAGTACAGAAAAGAGGTCACAGTCTATCAGTGCTAAGAACTATGAGGTGATTTATGGTTTTTTGCTTGAAGGAATGAAGCATCAGTAAACAAGGAAACACACCAGTTAATCTTTGTGCAATAGTTAAATTGTTCCATAGGAAGCCAGTTACTCTAACATGAGTAAGTATTCCTTCATGCTCCAAAACATGTTTTGGACCAAGATTGTGTCTGTCCTTCATGCAAATCTCCTGATGTATATCTGCCCCCAAAACTTACAGGAATGACTACTGAGGCATTCAAATCTTACCAACATTATTTCTCATATTACAAAGACAGAGGAATACATGCACATGCAACTGCTGCCTGAGAGCACAATGTGTACGGGAGCACAACAGAGGATACTGCATGTACTTGCCTGTTCCATATTCCTCAGGAATGGACTCCAGCCCATGGACATGCATGTGTTATTTTTCTAATCACAACTTCATAAAGATTGATCTGAGTTAACAAACTGGAACAAAGTTAATACGAACAAGTTATTTATTGTAGTTTTCACTGTCTGGGTTATAAATAAAAGAGAATTAATTGTGGAAAAAATGATCATACATAAAGTTGGCCTTGCAGCTTTGATCAGGACAAACCTCTGCCATGGCATATGTAAATAGAAAGACTATTGAGGTCAAGGTCCTCACTGCATTTTAGTCTTCACTCTAATGATTTCCCCAAATTGCTTCAGGGCTCTGGTCTCTGCACAGATCTGAGCAGGCAATGAGTGTGATGTTTTTACAGAACACAAGTGTTAGGCCTGCAAGCAGGTACATGTTTCTCTTTCATGTGTGGAACACAGCATAAAACAAAGATTCAGTTACATGATGCAAGTCTCGGTTCACAAGCTGCTGTGCATTTTTCTACATGACAACTCAGAATGAGAGGTCATGTTTGTGTAGATCAGGGTAACAAACTTCATTAAAGGTATTTGTTCAGAAGGCCTATCAAACTTTGCCTCTTCCCTGCATCTTCCCCCAAAGGCTCAATGTGTTGCTGTAGATGCTAGATATGAGAAAAGAATTTTTTATCCTTTATGTAAAATACAGGTTATAAACAGGTTTGCAGATTATTTTCCAATGTGATTTCATGTAGAAGAGTAAGATGGGAATGGAATGAGCTTGAACCAAAAGCATCAAAAAACCTACCAATTCATGTATCTGGAAGTAGGCCCCTTCCCTTAAAACTTTGCCCTTTATTCAACAGCCACACCTCACTTGAAATTCCTCCTTGAAATGCACTTCTTTGGAGAGATCAATAATCCTTTGTGTCACCAAATGCAATGTCTGACTGTTAGGTTGGGTTTGTTGTGTTTTCTTTTAAAACATGATAGTCAGTTTAAAAAGATCTAGTGTGAACAAAAGTGCACTGCTCCTGATGAGCAGAGTTAAGGAATGAGGAGGTGGAAGATGCTTCAGCTTTTTTGTTACGATGTGCTCTAAGTTCAATTGAGAAGTAACAGAAATACAATTAAAAAACAAAATAGGAACATATGAAAACTTTCCCAGCCTGAGCAAAACTGGTTTTGGAGAGTGCTTGCTACAGAATGGCCAAGTTTATGCCCAAAATTTGTTCTCTTTTGTTTTAATTCTAACTGTCCACTCTGTGAAGAAACAGAATTGCATCAAAGAAATAGTTGAATTCAGCAGTCACTGCTCCTAACATAAACAAACAACCCACGAGGCTCCAAATATTGATTTACTACTTAGATTAGAAGTGTTAAGATTATGCAATCCCTTTGCTGATACCAGGAATGAGGTGAGAAGCTATTGACTATTTCCAAGCTTGCCCTGAATAGTGGGTGAAAACTGGAGACTTTCCAGTTTGGTTTTAATCTCTCCTCAACATACCCTTGTTCCGCTTCTCTTTGGCCTCTGGGATAAGGATGAGAATCGGCATTGGTACAGAATAGTTGCACTGCCTGGGGAGTTCTTTATACGGGTCACATTCCGTAGAGATTATTGCCAGGTTCTTCTTACTGGAAAGATACAACGCAATTGCAACACGAATCCTTTTAGTCAGCCATGGTTTTAAAGACAGCGTGACACACTTGTGATATAAAGGCAGTGTGAATTTCTGTTTATGAACTCCTAAAATGTTTGCAAAAGCGTTTCAGACATCTTGCAGTGAATGTAAGCTTCCTGACAGCAGGCTTGCTTTTCTTAGCTACCTGTTTTGAAGCCCTTGAAGTATTCCACTTCCCCTTAGGGTATTGCTAGTTGACCATGGCTTTATTTACGAGACCAAGTAAACCTGTTTCTCCTTTGTTTTCAAAACAGAATATTTGAAAGCAGTCAAAGAGCAAGTTTAAATGCAACTATGAGAAGTAAAAACTGCTAGATCAGTTGTTCTGCCTCACTCAGGCATTTGCATACCTGTGGCTATAGGAAAGGTTTCCCATGGAGCTGTGTCTAAAATAAGGTAGATTTGACTCTTCTCTTGGACACCCTGCCTGTCATAAGTTTAATTTTAGTACCCATTATTTTAACTATAACCTGACAGGCTCTATTTTTCCTCAGATTGCAAATAAACAATATTTGTTTCCAACTTCACTGAAATCATTAACTTGACTTACATGTTCACACTTCCGAAATAAAGAAAGCATTTTGCTGAGTACTTCTGACAATGCCTGTGAACCCGGATGTCATTCTGTGGTGCTCAGCTTGGGGACATGAGCAGACGAATCCGCAGGCATCAGAATTCCCTAATGAGTGCTTGCCATGGCATACAAGGCCACAAGAGGTTGATGAGCACATCCCATGGCTGATGAGGTCTACAGTAGGGAGGGCATAAAGGAGGAGGTGAGGGAAGAGTTTCACTCAGCAGGAGTGCAGAACCTGGAGTACTTGAAATCCATGTGGAAGCAAGAATGTATAGTCTGAGGTACAGAGATAGAAGCTCTGAATGAGGTAGTACTGCAAGGAATCTCTGATAGAAATCTATAAACCAGGGAGTGGTGTGGAGACAGCTAGAGAAAATGGTAATTCATGGTTAATTAACACAGAAGTGAAGGGACATCAAATGGAAATACCAGACAGAAGGCTCAGAGCACACAGACAGGATTTTTACATGGCATAATGCTAAACTATGGAACAAACTGCAGATGCCAGAAGTTTATATGGGTTAAGAAAGCAATTTGGTTTGTCTTCCGTTAATTTCTTTGTGAAAAGCAGAAATAGACTGATCAGAGTCTCTGATCTGCCCAAGTTGTTACCTTCCCAGGAGCTGACCAGCCACCACTGGCAACTTCATCCTGTTCCTTGTTCACTCTGGCCATTCCAGCACCTCAGTGAATAAGCCAGAATACAGCACGGTGGATCCAAACTCAGTTAATTCAAAATTTAAGATTATAGAGTGTAGAAAAGAGGTGGAACAAATTACAAATATATTTTCTTACCCATTTACTGTTTAAGAGAAAGATGAAACCAGAAAGAAAGATGAAAACAGAGAAAAAGATGAAAATAGGCTCATGTGTCTGTTTTAGTAGGGAAAAAGTGTGTAGCATTTGTTCACCTAAATACAGGCAGGTTAAATCAAAAGAACAGTTAATCTGCATAACCCAGACATACCTTTAGGCATCTTGCACAATCCAGGCCCTCTCAATTAATGCTGACTGATGTTGAGCAAAACAACAGAGTTTGAAACAAATTAGAACAAAGTGAAAGTAATAACGGAGCACCCTAAAATTCATATAGCCCAAACCAGGCAGTGATTCTGTGCGGGCTTCATCCAAGGAGGAGATGCGCCTTGTGGTTCTCTGTGAAAGAGAGCGATTACATACAGCATCCCCATTGCTTCTGCAGTTGTTTGAAGATTATTGTAGCCTCCTGCAAGGTGTTGTCTTTCATTGGAGCAAACTCCCGTTACCAAATATAGCTGTGGCTTGTTTTGTAATGTTGTTGTTTTTACACTCTGTCCCACCCCATATGGCACGGGGGAGGATTGTGCTGAACTTGTGCAGGGCAGAGATGGAGCAGGAAATGTTTCCTCTGCCTTTACATGGCATTAGGGTTGCATGTCGTGTCAAAAGCTGGTTGTTTTGTGCTGGTTCTCTTCCGAAGAAGCCTGAACGCCTAAACATGTGAAACCATGCTGCAAACTGCTGTATGAATCACAGGGATATTTGTGGCCTCTGGCTTTCTGAACTGCACCATGAGTAATCCCAGTTGCTCTCATCACTGCTCCTGATGAAGCCCATTTCTTACGCTCTAATTAAAGGCCACCGAAGCCTCTAGCTCACCTCTGTCCCAAAGGAGGCAAACCTGAGTGTGAAACCTGCCTGAAAGACCTGGGCCCCTTCGAGCTGTGGGCAGGAGCAGGGGGACTGGAGCTGGTGTTCACCGTGACCCACAGCTCCGGGGAGCCCCACTGGGGACAGGGGAGGCTGATAGGGCCCTGGGGCAGACCCTGGCCCGTGCCTGGTCACAGGGACACACACATAGAGACGAACGCACACACGCATGCACACAGACACAGGCACACACAGGCACACGCACCCACCCCACACACACACACACACACACACACACACACACACACACACCCACACACACACACACACACACACACACACACACCCACACACACACACGGCCTGGCCCGCCCCCTCCCCATGTCCGTCAGAGGGGCGCCGGCTCCGGATTGGCGGGCGGAGGGGGCTGGCACCGCCCCCCTTCCCCTTGCCTCAGCCATTTTAGCAGCCGGGGCCGCCGTGGGCTCCGTTCTCCGCCGGCAGCGCGGGACGTGCGGCCGGGCCGGGCCGGGCCGGGTGAACAACGGTAACGGCCGGTGAGGCGGCGAGGGGCGAGGTCCTCCATTAGAGGGCGGAGCGGAGCGAGGCAGATCCCGGCGTTGGCCCTCGGCAGCATCTGAGGAGATCAGGGAGCGGGGGTGGGACGCGGAGGCGGCCGGGTCAGCTGAGGGAAGCAGACGGAGGTTACGTGGGGTCGGGGTTCTCCCAGGCTCCCGCAACCGCGGGCTGCTGACGCGCCCGGACTCGGCACCGGGCGGGGGAGCGCC
>JASSUY010014930.1:0-19549 GCA_032466535.1 Forpus xanthops
ACACAATACTCCAAGTGAGGTCTCACGAGAGCAGAATAGAGGGGCAGGATCACCTCCCTCATTCTGCTGGTCACGCTGCTTTTGATGCAGTCCAGGATGCGGTTTGCTTTCTGGGCTGCAAGGGCACATTGCCAGCTCATGTTCATTCTCTCATCAACCAATACCCCCAAGTCCTTCTCCTCCTCAGGGCTGCTCTGAATCTTCTCTGCCCAACCTGTAGCTGCCTGACCAATTTGGTGTCTTTTATAATGGGGCTACGGAACTGACAGGCAGGGATAGAGCAGTTGATGCCACCTATCTGGACTTGTGCAAAGCATTCGAAAATGTCCTCTATGACATGCTTGTCTCTAAGCTGGAGAGGCATAAATTTGGTAGGTGGACCACTTGGTGGGTAATGAATTGGCAGGATGGCAGCGCACAAATCGTTGTGGTCAATGGTTCAGGGTCCAATCGGAGGCCAGTAAGAAGTGTTTTCCCTCAGGGGTAGGTGTTGGGTCCAATCCTGTTCAACATCTTTGTTGAATGATAAGGGGACTGGAGCACCTCCCACATGAAGACAGGCTTGAGAAATTTAAGACTTTTCAGCCTGGATAAGAGAAGCTGCGTGGAGACCTCATAACAGCCTTCAAGTGTCTAAAAGGGGCTTAAGCAAATGCCAGAGAGTGACATGAGTGACATGGTTTAGTGTGATGTGTTCCTGCTCATGGCAGGAGGGTTGGAATTAGATGATCTTAAGGTGCTTTCCAATGCTAACCATTCTATGATTCTATAATACCACACTAAGAAGAAATACTGGAAAAGTTTCTGATCTCAGTTTAGGCCAATAATAGAGTTGGATTTACACAGTCACAAGGCTAGAACGTGAGTCATCATTTACTAAAAAAGGGAACACTCTTCTAATTTTTCTGTTAGCAATCTAGATAATTCTTATGCAGCTACAAACTGCAGACTGCATGCCTCCTCTTCCCCTTGTCTTGCAGCAGCATGTAAGAACCTGGAGAAAAGTTAGGGATTAAATTAAAAGTCTGAACTGCAGGGAGAGTGGCATAAAACTTGGAATAGATAAAACCAACAAATAACTATGTCACAATGATTCTTTAAGCTTGGCTGTCTAGATGGTAAAGAGTAAAACCTCCTGAGAAGTAGAGGAATCAAGAAGCAAAAAAGCTGAGTGAAAAAAATGGCTTCAAAACACAGGGATCCATTAGCAGAGAACAAATAAAGAAGGAGCTGATTGTCAAGAAAATAGTATCTTAAGTTTGGCATTCATTCTGTTAACATTCAAGTACATTGAAGCAGTAGAAAATACAATGAGCAGTAGAGCCTGTGAAGGTGAAATTTTACTTCATTAATGCTGGTGTAATTTCATTTTACCAAAAAAAAAAAAAATTATAATATTGTTGTAAGAGAACTATCTGTCAGAGTTTTAAAAAATATGTATCTCATCTCTTATATTTTAAAAGACATAATTTTTTTGCAGAAAGCACAAAAAATGCTACTGTCACATCTAGTGTGAAATGCAGCGAAGATTTCCAAACTGGAAGAAGTTGTGTAGGAAAAAATTGCGAAGTAAAACCACATCAGAGCTTGTAATTACCTTTCAGTTACAATCATGAGGGAATAAAACACTGAATGTTTTAAAAAGACAAAAAGATTTTATGTGTTCACTTTAGCATGGAACTGGATATGAGTATCTTTTAATTTTTGCAGCTGGAAAAAGGCAGTGAAAAAAGAAAAGGATCCCTGGAAAAGTCACGGGACTGTGTGAGAGAGGAATGAGAGAGGAACTGGTAGGCTCAATGTGGAAGCGCACTGATGACAAAAAAGTATTGCGTATCTCAGTCCACTGGTGATTGGAGACCCTATGTTCATCAAAAAGGCCAAAAAGAAAAAGCTTGAAATTAATTAGCTTCACTTATTTTCAGTCTGTCTTCTGGAAGAATTAAAGATCAAGAAGAAATGGAAATGCATTTTCTCAAATCAGTATGGATATTTGTTATAGGGAAAAATAAGATCAATTTTAGCAGCTTTTTGCTACCTTAGTGTTTCTTGAACTTCCATGATTTGATTATTCAAAATAGCTAAGAAATACATGCATAGGAGAGAACTAACTTAGTCTGGACTGCAAACATCACTATTTTGTGTATATGGGAAGAAACATATGGAAGTTACAGGCTTTCCTGCAGTGTCTGAGCAGAGATATCCTCACTTGAGTCCTGCTTTGAGTTCAGAGGAGAGGTGTATACATTTCTTTGCTGAGACTCTGAGAGAAACATTTATTTAATGGCAATGTAAATGTAAAGCAGCTTTCTCATGATGGTATCATAGTGACAAAACAGGATCATAAGTTAATCTGAGTTTGAAGCACATCTCCCTAAATATTTTCTTCCTAGTGCACTCTTTATGGAAGACCACAAGAGATTTTATACTCATAAGTGCATATTTCATTAAAATGTAAATTAGAATTAACTTTTCACAGAAAAAAAATGTAGAGTAGGTAAGACGGAATAGAAATAAGACAGGTTTATATGAAAATCTGATTTTGACCATTTTGTCACTGCAGGGGTTTCTTGGTTTAGTACTTTCAGTGACTTTCAGCAAAATCTAGTCTCCTCCCTAGGAAATACTCCTTTCTGTCACCAGGAAGGTCTGTCCCTGTCTGTCTGGCCCCTGCTCCTCAAACTAGACTTTCCCAAGCTCTCAGCTTTGGTGACCTTTTCCTCGCTTTTTGCTTCCTTGTTGCACCTCGCAGTCTCGAAGCGTCTCTACCCTCAGAATAATTACATTACAGCAGCAACATGACTGGGAAAGAGGATGCGTCTGTTCTCTGCATGGATATTGGTAAGCGACTACTTATCTCTTCCCGATGACTTTAATTTTAGAAGAAATATATATAAACAAAAGATAAATAATAAAAATAATCATCATATCAGCCTGGCATAGTGATATTGTAGATTCTTTCCCCTGGATTTGAAATGCAGAGCAGCCACCCCCTTGGTAGTTTATGAGGACTGTAAACGATTGCCAACAGTTTTGTTACAGTGCTTTGTAAGAACATCAGTCATCTATCAGGACCCACTGCCCTTTGTTTTGCAAAGAACAAGCTCAGAGCTGGTCTTAAAGAATTTCAAATCTATGCTTGAAAGAAGTGATAACACTGGAGACAGGTGGATAGGTGAAACAGAGTAATAAAGCAAACAAGGAGATTAGGCAGTTATTTCAGTATATGAAATATTGCCAAGTGTAAAAAAATCTCTTCTCATGAAAGATTTTGTCTTTCTTATTCTATTTTTCATACTTCCATGAAGAAATTTATTTTACATTCCTGGAATCTGGACCAATCAAACAAACTTGAGGCAATGTAGCTCTTTTGCAACTGAGAAAGCTATATGCAGTGCTATTGAACAGTTGCAAAAATAGTAATATAGTTGCCTTTTTTGATTTAAATCATCATGTAGCTGGTGTAAAGATGCATTTATGTGAATAAAAAAACAGCTAATCAGCAAACAGAAGCACAAGTTCCCTAAAGCTAGAAAAAGGAAGCAAGAGAGGGAACCTCTTAAGCCTTGATAACTGTTTCTGCTTTCATATCTGCTTATGGATTTGTTGCTGGGAGCACAGGGTGAATGAAGAATAGGAATGTGCAGGAGACTCAGGATTCATGCAGCCAGCATGTTGTAGTCAGGAGATAAAAAAACAAAGCAGAAGTAATTTCCTGCAAGGCAACTATAATCTGATTGAACTAACACCCAGAGAATATTGACAGAAGTGTGTGCTAGCAGGCAGGGTATGCAAACAGGGCCTTAGCACTCTAACACAGCTGTTGGCATGCAAGGCTTTCAGTGTATTGGACATGGTGATGCACAAGACCTAACGCTCAGCACTGGCTAGAGCAATTGTCTCTGTTATGTCAGAGACCTTGACCCAAAATGAAGAGGGGACAAAGCTATTCATGTTTTAGACTTCACAAAGTGCCGAGTGTTCCTCCCCAACACATGGAGGAGATACCTTGGGAGGGTGTGCTCTAGCTAAGCTGCTGAGCCATCAGATGAAGGGATGGGAGGAGCATGTAAGCAAGTCATAAGCATCAGGGATGTCAACTGGTAGATAGAGAAGCTGTTATGGACATGCTTTTATCCTCCTGTTATAACACTAAGGAGCAAGGACTGATGGGAAGGTGCAGTAGTCAGATAACAAAGCAGAACAGGAGCATATCTGCTAACAGCCTCACTAATCTAGCAAGTAGGACTTTAAACTAGTTTTTTGCAGGGTTGGATATCAAAGAAAAAGAGAAAGGGAAGAACAAGGGGCTGCAGCTTGAACAGGAATTCACAGTGTACCCTTGCAGCAGTGAAGGCTAACTGCGTAGTAGGCCATATTAGCAAAGTGCTAGTATGTGGCCAAAGGAAATTATTATCACTACCTACTTGGCTCTGCTGAGGCTGCATGTGTAAAGCTGTGTCCAGTTTTTCACTTCCCTGTACAAGAAAATTCTCCAGCAGATGAAGACAAATAAACAGAATGTATGACAGAAAACCAAGGAAGTTGATTTTGTTCAACTTGAAGAGAAGCCTAAGGGATGATCTAATGTTGTCTTCAACTACCTAACAGGTGGTGAAAGAAAAGGACAGAGCCACATTCTACATGAACATTGTGAAAGAACAGAAGGTCATGGACATTGCAGCAAGATAAACTCCAGGTAGTTTTAAAGAAAACTCTTTCACCGCAGGGGTGATCAAACACTGGAACAGGTTGCCTGGAAAGTTGCCAAACTACCCCTGGTGATATCGGAAATTTGAGAAGGTTCTAGACAACCTGATCTGAATTAAAGTCAGTCCCATTTTCAGCACAGGTTTGACCCCCAGTGTCTGTTCCAACATCTTATTTTACATTAACCGTTATTGAATTAAAATCAGAAATCCTGAGGCAGTTGTGTAAAAAAAAAAAAAATTTCCTTCTTTCTCCTTCCATTCATAGTAGCTGTTATTAATTTTCTGTTTCCTGACTTGCAATAGAATATTTTGAAAAATAAACAATTTAGTTCAATCCTAATTAAAAATATTATGGAGCGGAAAAGGAAGCAGGAAAAAAGGAATTTAAGTTGCAACCCCATGTTTTTATGCTTTTATACTTGAACACAGATACAACTCTATCCCAATTAGTTTTAATTCATTATAAATTTTGTGGTAGACTATTTCCTTCTGAGCTGCATTAGTGAAGGAGCTGATTTCATAATCCCTGATTTCATGACTACACCTCATAGTAAGTAAAGATGGTCATAATGTTACAAAATTTTTTTAAATTTGCTCCAAACATCACATCACTTTTGTTCTTCCTTATATTATTTTCTATGTATTCTCACCCAAGGTTTGTTCTAAGTTTTTCCAAGTTCTTGCTGGAAATTTTATATCTTTGATAGGCTATTTTCCTGCACCAATTATTTTTAGAGTTTCTTGAACATCCCTGCTGAACTTTTTTTATAATTTCAGTATTTATTACTACATGACATGCATAACCTTTGGATATGCGTTAATTTATCTTTAAAGACTTTTTATTCCCTTCCCTGCCTTTTCATTGTGTTATTATTCCTCGCATCTTGCTCTGAGAATTTCAGCTTTTTAGGGGTGGGAATTCAGTTGCATACTTAAAGAAAATTCTCACATTCAGTGTGTTATATTTAACATAATTCTGCTCATTTAATTAATGCTTAGAAAAATATATGTTTAAATAATCAATTTAAAAAAAAATTCAAACTGTAGGCAAGGGCTGCTCCTCTAGTGTTTGTAGATATTTATCTACATCAAAACATGAAACCTGAAATAACTTTGTTTCATTGAACAAGAAAGCAACTATTACTTAATAAGCTACAAATGAGGGTACCCCTGTCTCAGTTTCAAGCCCAAGTTCTATCATAAGACAATTAATTATATCAACAGTACTTGTTATATTGTTTGATTTGCAGTCACATAGCCCTGCAATACAATATTGGCATTGCTAGTAACTAGTCATAATCATTGTATAGCGTTTGCAGGGTTTTAGGACCCAGACAACTGAGTCATTCATCATTCCCTGACTTGCTTGCAGCTTTGTTTTACTTGGCTAAGAAGTGATAGCAATTTCTCTGAAAGTCTGGATGTAGTGATCCTGAATGGGAAGACAATTGTATATTGAGGAGTCAGTGTTCCACATGACAGTTAACCTATTATGGGTTAAATGTTATGGGTTAATTCATCTGTGGGCACAGCTGTGCGCGGTGCTATCATGCATGAACAGCATGGATTTCGGTTCATTATGCTGTATGTCTCCCCTGGCCGCGGGATGAATATAGCTGGCTAATTTTAACAGAGGAATGTGTGGGCAGCTCCACTTGGCTAACGGACTACCTGCTAGTCCTTGCCTTTATCTGTGAGCAAAGCAAGAAGTTCTCATGTGAACATTTTTTTTATCTGATGAAAAAAAAAAAATAACTAAATAAATTTCCTTTAAGAATGTCCTATAAAAGTTCAAATGACCAACATGAAGTAACATTTTTAAGGAGCTACAGCAGCCTAGTACAGAACTGTAGCAGCTTAGTACAAGACTGCAGCAACTTAGTACCGAGAGTACTGTTAACCAGCACCAGCTTTGAGTTACACTTGTAAAAAGGGAGTGAATAATATGTGAAGTAAGAAAAATCTACTCATATTTATATTTCAGATGCACACAAAACATCATGAAAAAAATCCCCTAATGCTGCAGGTCATGCTCTGGGCTAGTATAATAGAATGTTACATGCATTTATAATGGTGAAAAAACTGCCTGCCGGCATTAACTGGCCACTGGAAATAAAGAAAGGCTCATAGTTCAACAGACTTTCTGGCTCCCCTCTCTATGGCTAACAAATGAGATATTTTGAGAACATCCTCTGTGACTCTTCTTGCAGTCCTTGGCCACAGGGCACAGAGAAACCCATAGCTATCCTGACTGATAAGAGGAGTTACAGCAGCATAGACTGACAAATGGTTAACGGGCTTAAGTTCTTATTTTATTTTGTATGGCCCTGTACCTGAACAATACTTACCATGTAGCCTTGGCTGCACTCCTATTTGTTCTTCCCCAAAAAAATTAAAAAAAAAAAATTGTTCTATGGTCAAAGGTTTGGTCCTCTGTGTCAAATATGTGCTACCACTTAATGTCTCATTCTTTGTAAAGAGCTTATCTCACTTGTCTTCATTGCCTTTTGGGAATATATAAAGTATAAACATGGCATATGTGTTTGAATGTATGCTTGTACATAGAAGCATATACTTACATGTATTAAAACCAGGGAAGGGAACAGATATTCAAAATAAAATGTGTATAAATATGAATATAAGTAGAATGCATATGCATACAAATACGTATGTTAAGTAGAATACGTGTGTATATATATAAAAATCCAGTCATACGGAACAGCATTTCTTAATTTACCATGTAATGTGAAAATTAGAAGTACACAATGTTTGTGGTATTTCTTTATGAACAACCAACATTTCAAACATAAATTCTCAGACAGTTATTCTCTTTTCAGATATCTCCCAGGCTCGCACACTCTCATGTGTGCTTTTTATATGCTACCCATATATCTACTAACTCATTCAATTTCAATTAAATCAATTATAAATCCCCACAGCGCCCTAATTAGTGAAATATACTTAACCAAATCTATAAATTATTATTTTGAACATCTCATAATATCACAGCTAGAAAAATACTCAAGTGAAAACTAATTAATAGCTATCAACAAAATAAAGAGACCCTTACATCTCAAATGCCACCACACAAACATAATTAAATAATAAATTTTAAATGGGTAAATTACATGGTGTGTGTGTGTGTGTAGGGAAAATAGGAAAAAAATTAAGTGCTAAATCTTTCTCTTACAATCAAATAAACTGTTATGACAAAGCAGGTAGTCATACAGAAAAAGGCAGTAGATGCAATTGGAGCAAATGTGCAGGCGTTGTGCATGGTGTCTTTGCAGGAAAAATTTGGGCATGTAAACAAGAAGTACTCTATCACTTGCAATGTCAGAGAGAGTTTGACAGTGTGAAAACTTTTCATCTGAGATTTTTGTCACAGTTGTGTGGAAGCAGCTGACTGTATCAACTGAGGGTACTAAAGGGGTTGAAATATGTCCTGGTCTTATGTAAAAGAGTTTTAGAGTGATTTTGACACCAAGAAAGAATAGTGAATTAGATTGCATATTTTTGTAGGATTGTGATTAATCAGAAGTGCAATTTATTGCTATTAGAAATGTTCACCATAAAACCAGGTAGCTTAAAAACTATTCAGGTTCCCTTGTCAGTCAAGGGGATTTCACTCAAGTTAATGGATTAATATTCTCTGATCACAATGATTTAACCTGGGAAGAAAGGGGAGGTTGTGAGAGAGAACATTTTTTTCAGAATGAGGCAATCTTCATTAAAAAAAAATGGTTTTATTTCAAAGAACTGGAAATCCCAGGGCCTTCCAGTTCCAGTGTATCCTCCCTTGTCTACTGCCACATCTATCTGCCAGAAAATCCCTTTTTCCATCAAATCTATTCCTACCAAGTGGCAAAGGCTATAGACAGATGTGTTAATGCTGTACAGGGTGATTCTGAAATATTGGTCAAAGGAAACTATGGTCCAATAATGATATTTTCTAGCTTCATTCAAGCTTCCTCTTTTCTGTTGCCCTCATATCCTGTTTTTCTAATTTAATTTTGATAATCACAATTTTTCTTTAATCTCGATTAAACTTGCAACCTTCTCCCACCTGAACATGCAGCAGATGAAATATGCCATTGAATACCAACTTAGTTACTTAGCTGATAATGAATTCTGTCACTGAGTTGCACAAAAGAACCATGCAATGTCACATTTGTATACGAATTTAATAAAAAACTGACCATAATTCACTCAGGAGCAGAGTACTTGGACAGTGATAATTGCCTAATTAACAAGACTGGTGGAGGAAGATAATATTAAAGTTGTACAGTATTGTAAATGAAAATAGACTTATTGGTCCTAGGCTTAGATATTTCATATTTCCTTTGCTAGCTTCCTGTCCATTGGTATCATTAATCCAAGGTGGCATTATCATTTACTTTAGAAGTAGATATGCGAGCACCATGTTGAGTTTGAACATATTATTCATTAGAACTTTTCACCATTAATTTGAAGGATTATATAATAATTTGATATTATATTTGACAATGTGTAACAATTCAGTTGTCTGATTATTTTAAAATGAGAACACATAGAGTTGATTTTGTTTCTACTTGCAATAATTTTCACTGGATCAATGCATCAGATTAAAATTGTATAGAACATCATTCGCTCTTTACAGTTTACAATATTACCCTCACCCATCTTCAGATGAATGAAATAATATCTTGTCACAGACTTGGTCTTGTCACAAACCACAAAACAGTATTATAAGATGTACATTTAATTAATCAAATCCAGTTTACAACTTTCACAGGTCAAGAGAATTCCAGAAAAAATGGCGGTTTTCTTTTCAAATCTTTGAGCAGATTAAGACAAGGCTTTAATGAAGGGTGAAAAAGAGATAACAGATCACTAAAAGTAAATCAGATTAAACAAGAAATACATCTGATAAGATAAATATTGATTCATCATGAGTTTTTTAAATGGGAAACCATTAGACAATCATATATTTTTCTGGTCCCTTAAAAGCAGAAAACATTTCATATCTATGAATTTCAGATGTTTTTTCAGCATAACATCTAACTCCATTTGACTATTTACTTCAGGTTTGATTTTATTGTTACAGCAATGGTACTACACCCGGAGGAAAAGGTAAATTAAATATGAAGATATTTTTTTCATAGCTGCCAGTTTAATAAGTCATTCTTATGCACCATTATAGACTGTAGTTTCTCTGCATTAAATCTTTTATATTTCATACAGCATGCCATAGTCCAATCAAAACTTATGAGGGGTTTCAGAGAATCTAAACTCTTCTGCCATTCTCATCTGTTACTCCAGACTCATCACTTGCAAATCTGAAGAAAATAATGGTGCCCGTACCCCAAAGGAGAATCCTTACTTTGTTAGATTAAATGGAAATTGAAGTTTTCTAGTGACATGCCACTCATTTATATTATAAACAATTATGTGAATCAGTAGCTATTCTTTACACGGGAACTTGAGTGAAAAACTTTTGAACAAGGAAAAAATGCAAATTTTCACATAGTCCTATGCAGATATTATTATAATAAAGCAAAAGGCCAAAATCCCATGATATTACCATGTCTAATTTAATATATAGTATGCACTACGTAAATAGCTGCACATATGTAGATATGATGTACATTACAGTAGTAGCCCAGTCCTACTAGTTCTGTTATCCACTTAAAAATCAGTCCAAATTCTTTTCTGTCCAATGCTGTCAATCTAGAAAAAGTAAAAGAAAAAAAAAAGGGAAAAATACAAAAAAAAAAAAAAAAAGAAAAAAAAGAAGAAAAAGTGAAAAAGCGAAAAATAAAATGGGAAAAAATAAAATGGCATTTCAGAAAATCTCTGGTGATAAAATGTCATTAAAGGAACTAGTATATTGAGTCAGCAGATGCATAGTTCCGAGTTACCGGCTCAGCTTAAAGCACAATATATATTCACACAATAAAGTGTCAGTAAATAGCATAATATATGTAATTCTAGGATGAAGATTAGCTGACACTGATTTACATCTGTTAAATCTGAGTTGTTCTTATTGATTTTATCACCAACAGGAATCAGAAATTCATACCTTGGCTGTTTCAAGCTGACAATGAAATTATGGATAAAACCCAGTGAAAATATGATATTTGTTCTTTAGAAAAAAATAATTTGATAAAAAAAGGAAAAGCTATTAAAGGAACTAAGGAGGCATGGGGAAGACTCGTAAGTCATTAAGAAAAAAAGTTAATGATCCATTTCTCCAGTTTTAGAAGTATAAAACCTGCTTTTGGGTGTAATAAATAAGGGGCTATATAAAATCTGAAGTAAGGAAGAAAAATGTCATATTTTTAAAGAAAATCAAGAGCCAAAAGTAGTGTGAGGATTTTTTAAGGATTCACAGAAAAAAGAAAAAAACACCATATCCATGATATCAGAATATGTAAGGTGCATGATGATATGAAAAATCTGAAGTACTCATACAGATTGTAGAATCATAGAACAGTTAGGGTTGAAAGGACCTTAAGATTATCAAGTTCCAACCCTGTTGCCATGAGCAGAGACACCTCACACTAAACCATACCACCTAAGGCTCTGTCCAACCTGGCCTTGAACACCGCCATTGATAGAGCATTCGCAGCTTCAAAGGGCAATCCATTCCAGTGCCTCACTATCCTTACAGAGAACTTATATCCAATCTAAACTTCCCCTGTTTAAATTTGAACCTGTTGCCCCTTGTCCTATCACCTCAGTCCCTAATGAAGTGTCCCTCCCCAGCTTCCTTACAGCCCCCCTTCAGATACTGAAAGGCTGTTCTGAGGTCTCCACGCAGCCTTCTCTTCTCCAGGCTGAACAGCCCCAACTCTCTCATATGGGAGGTGCTCTTGTCCCCTGATCATCCTCGTGGCCCTCCTGTGGACTTATTCCAACAGTTCCATGTCCATTTTATGCTGAGGACAGCAGAACTGCACACAATACTCCAAGTGAGGCCTCAGATTATATAAGAACAATTTTAAAATAAGGGGATAAATGCTTCATAAGTAACTAAAATATTTTACTTAGTTCTTAACAGTTTGAATTTCAGTTATTTCTAAAAGATCAAATATAGAGTGAACTTTTATGATGGAGAGATCAGAAAGATGTAGTAAGCAGGCATTATTCACACACATTTTTAAGGCTAACACTAAAAAGTTATATAACTTTAAATCAATTAAATGGCTTTGTAGTCAAGTCAAAAACATGATTCAGCTGTGTGGCTGAGTTAAAGACAATATTATTTTAAATAACTAGTAGGTCAAATAATAAACTACAACCAAGTAATCAGAGTACATAATCAGAAGTTTGAAAATTTCAATATTTTACCTAGTCCACCCCTCTGTCCAAGGCCAGATTAGCTAAACTGTGTCACTCATGATTGTTGCTTTGTTAACCTGTTCGTACAGACATCCAGTACTGGAAATGCCAAGCAATTCATCCCAATGCTTTATTTTACTTCATATTATAATATTTTCCTTCATATATAACCTAAATCTTTCTTGCAGCAATACACACACATCAGTTTTTGTCCTATTCATCACAGTCATGAAGAAGAGATTATTCTTTCATCTCTGCAGTAATCGGTTTTGTTTGTTTTTCCATACTTAAAATGTATTGCTTTATTTCCCATCCTCTTCCCTTCTTCAAGTCAAACAACATAAATTCATTGTTTTCTGTCATATATCACATTTTCAAGAACTCTTGATTATTGTCATTGCTTACCACTGCAGCAAATCTATATCTTTCCTGGATTACTGCTTTCCCTTTTCCTTATCAGTAACAGCATTACTTTGCATCATATGCTTTGTGGGCCAGATATCTGGGCCTTACAGCCGAATGGTATTGAAGAAATTGTCCACTTTTTGTTCTTTTTTGTGTAATGTATCTAGTTCACATCCAGGTTGTCATCCACTAGACCTAGTAATAATTTTCTGCAGAAGGCCTGGCCAGTTGTTCTTCTTCATGTACTTGTTTAACTGACTATTTCTGACTAGGATTGTTGCACGTACATAACCCTACCGAATAGCACCATGGTTTTACACAGAACATCTTCCTGATTTGTTAGAACAACAATCAGTGCATGTTTTCTAAATCTTGTGTAGTCCATCATTACTGGTATCATCAATGAATTAATAAGGTGCATCTCTCATACTGAATATGACTAGTCCCCAAAACCAGAGCAGATCTCTCTAGAATCTCACACAGATGTTACATTGCACAGTTCTCCAAACAATTTGTATCCACTTTCTAATGCTTTCACTTAGTTATCTGAAAGAATGTCACCTGAAGTGTCAGAAAGATTTACTGTATTAAAGACATAGCTTGTCTACTTTTCTTTTTATCCGTAAGGCCAGGAAGCCTGTCACAAGAGGACATCTGACTGGGTTGACATATCTGTTTCATAATAAATCCCCATTGGCCATTATTCACCTCCCTTACCCTGTCACAAGTATTTCCAAATAGCTTGATTGCTTTGCTCTCCAGCTGATATATAAAGAATCTGATGATTTAAGCATACCAGGAAAATGACAGAAGAATAAAGTTTACCTTAACACCACTGCTACCTAAAAAACTTAGTCAAGACAGACAACCTTATCTGTGCAGCATTTTGATTTCAAATACTATCCAAACTGTTTGGCTTAGTTCACTCAGCTTTAAGGAAATTATTTATTTTCTTTCATCATTAAAAATGAGCATCATTATATCTCATTTTTGTAATTTTTTTTATACTTCATTTAGAATTGTTCCAACAGTTCCATGTCCTTTTTATGTTGAGGACACCAGAAATGCACACAAAACTTCAAGTGAGGTCTCATGAGAGCAGAGTAGAGAGGCAGGATCACCTCCCTCATTCTACTGGTCACACTCCTTTTGATGCAGCCCAGGATGCGATTGGCTTTTTGGGCTGCAAGAGCACACTGCCAGCTCATGTTCATTCTTTCATCAACCAACACCCCCAAGTCCTTCTCCTCAGGACTGCTCTAAATCTCATCTCTGCCCAACCTGCAGATGTGCCTGGGATTGCTCTGACCCAGGTGTAGGACTTTGCACTTGGCATGGTTAAACTTCATGAGGTTGGCATCAGCCCATCTCACAAGCGTGTCAAGGTCATTCTGAATAACATTCCTTCCCTCCGACATATCAGCTGAGCCACAAAGCTTGGTGTCATCAGCAAACTTGTCCATCTCACTGACTAAGACGTTGAACAAGATCGGTTCCAACACCGATTCCTGAGGGACACCACTTGTTACTGGTCTCCAGCTGGACATTGAGCCATTGACCACAACTCTTTGCATGCAGCCATCCAGCCAGTTCTTTATCCACCGAGTGGTCCAGATATCAAATTGATGTCTCTCCAGTTTAGAGACAAGGATGTCGTGTAAGACAGTGTCAAACGCTTTGCACAAGTCCAGGTAGATGACGTCAACTGCTCTACCCCTGTCCATCAGTTCCATAACCCCATTATAGAAGGCCAACAGATTGGTTGGTCAGTATTTTCCCCTTGCGAAGCCATGCTGGCTGTCACCAACCGCCTTGTTGTTTTTCATATGCCTCAGCATGCCTTCCAGGAGAATCTGTTCCAAGACTTTGCCAGGCACAGAGGTGAGGTTGACTGGTCTGCAGTTCCCCTGCTCATCCATTTTCCCCTTCTTGAAAATGGGGGTTATATTTCCCTTTTTCCAGTCATCGGGAACTTCACCTGACTGCCAAGATTTTTCAAATATGATGGACAGTGGCTTAGCAACTTCATCTACCACTTCCTTCAGGACCTGCAGCTGGATTTCATCAGGTACCATGGACTTGTATATGTTCAGGTTCCTAAGATGGTCTCGAACCAGATCCATAAGGATGATCAAGGGACTGGAGCACTGCCCGTCTGAAGATAAGATGAGGGAGTTGGGGCTGTTCAACCTGGAGAAGAGAATGCTGCGTGGAGACCTCAGAGCAGCCTTCCAATATCTGAAAGGGGGCCTATAAGGATGCTGTGGAGGGTTTCTTCATGAGAGACTGTTCTGAGACGACAAGGGGTAACGGGTTCAAACTTAAATAAGGGAAGTTTAGATTGGATCTGAGGAAGAAATTAAGAATACTGTAAGGGTGGTGAGGCACTGGAATGGGCTGCCCAGGGAAGTTGTGAATGCTCCATCGCTGAAGGTGTTCAAGGCCGGGCTGGACATAGCCTTGGGTGGCATGGTTTAGTATGAGGTGTCCCTGCGCATGTTAGGGGGTTTGGAACTAGATGCTCTTAAGGTCCTTTCCAACTCTAACTATTCTATGATTCCACTCTGTCTTATGCATAAGGCAAAACCATGCAAAATTATTTCGCAACAAAATTAGTTACATCATAGCTACATATTATAGGGTAGCAATACTATATTATTCTTTTTCTGAATTAATAAAATGCTTAGACTTGTACCGGAATTGTTAGATTTCAGGGTTACTTTAACAATTGCAGTCTTTTTCAAACAACAGACACCTACATTCAGTCCTAACATTCACTGTCAAGAGATCTCAGGAAAAATGAAGACATGGAGTGTCTCAACATGATGCGGTAAAAGTAGGTTTAAAATACAGTTTAAAGTCTATCTATATTTTCAGAGTCTGGTATGTTGTTTCTGTCTGTCCAAGAAGGGTATTCAGCACTAGATCCATATATGCATTGCCTTGAAAGAACTGAGATGAGGATATTTTGCCTCATACTTGCCCATAGAAATATATTCTTTTGTATAACTATCCTTTTTATATGACATTTATAATTCTCCTCATTTATAGATTACATTTCCATCTCTGTGTGACTTTTTTTCTCATAATAGTTTTGAAATATTTCTAAGTGCATACAGTACTGATGAGGCAGCTGCAAGGATTTTTTTTTTCTTACTATTTTAACTTACTGAAATACTGTGTGAAAGGTTATCATCCTTTAAAGAAGCCAGTATCTGCATGTGTTTATTTCAGTAATACTCTCTTACATATCCATCAGTCACAGGACAAGACAGAATACAATCCTGTAAATATGAATTTGAATTTTGTTCCAGCAATCTACAAGATGCGAACATCACTGAAGTATCATATTAAAAGGTTTATTGACCTTCATTTCTAAATTCTTTCCTGGTGATTCAAAGTCTACATAATTCCATAAGCCATCAACAGCAGAAAACACTAATATCTGTTAAATATATCACCACCATCTTACTGTGATTTTCTTGATTTTCCTATTTTTTTTTCTATCCTGTGCCTTTGTTTCTGGGTAGGTTCATCAGCACTTAGCCTAACTCTATCATCAGGTCACTTCTAACATTCCCTATCCAGGCCAGAAAAATCACATCAAGTTAATTTTTCCATATTACTCTGCCAATCTTTATAAATATACAGCATATATAGCTTTGTAATGGCATTTTAAGGTCATATATTTAATGCAGGGCAGGCCATATTTTTAAAATGTGAAGAACTGAAATTAGAAGAGGTTGCTAATAGTCCCCTCTGTATGGTAAACTGAAGCCAATTCAAAGCCCTGTCATGGGTGGTTTTCTTCCCATGTAATAAATTAATGTAAATAAGTACAAAAGATTTTAAAGTGCTTTGCAAGTTCCACCAACTTAGAGTAGGACAGCTTATTTGTCGTCTGAAGGAAGGAGTTGTGATTTTAAGAACAAGGGAAGGATCTCTTCATATTTCAAAACCAACTACTTGGATCCATACATGCAATCCACACTTCTTTCCACATATCATTCTTTGAAATGAGGTGAGTTGGCTGCCATTATGCAGTATGCCACTGTTGACTGCTGTGCCCCTTCCTCCCCTTGCTTCTTCTACACAGCTACTATATATTCCCACTCCTTTCCCTGGCTCTAGTGACCATCCCAAAACAGATATCTTTTCACTAGGTTAGTGAACTGAAATAGCATGATTCAGCATACATAGATGACAGCATAGTAAATAATCATTAGGTAGGATGTATGGGACCTAAGTCCGAGATATGCTCTAAATAATTTCCCCATTACACAGGCTCTTCCATTCCAGCTGGGCTGCCTCTGCAACAAATAGCTGTTCAAAAAGACAGCAGATGGACTCAGCAGTAATAATTTTGTTTCTCCCACAGGAAGAAGTGATCATGGCCTAGTCTGGGTTAAGGAACAGCTTAGCTGCAGAAACACTGCATGGAAAGAAATGCTGCTGAAGGTTAGTAACAGGGGATGTGAGAAGAAATGATGTAATCTACTGCACAATATTATGGCATCCTCTGTTTCACTGACATTTTCATGATTGCTCTCTCACATACAAATTGCTCCATTAAATGTTTAAGCCACCATCATGCCATCCACAATTTGTTAAATTGTGATTCATGCTCAACACCAACTATAACTGCAATTCTCTGATTATTAAAATTGTAAAATGCAACCTTTTCTGGTATACAGAGTAACTTGATCTCTTATAAAGTGGCAAAAACCAATCTATTTTATTGTAGCTAAGAAAAGATACTGAATAGCACTGACAAAGACACTAATCAGAATCAGTCACAAAATTGTAATTGATCATTAAGGCCTGAAGCTTTACTAATCAGGCATTACAAGTTAAATAACCTTTATTCTTTGCTTTTAATTGATGCTGTTCACTTTCTTATGGTTAATTAGAAAATGCGTATGAACTATTTTTTTTTAAGGGTAATAACATTACAATATTTAGCATGTACTAATGAAGAGAACCTGACATATATGATGAAGAAATATCTTGTAGCAAAAGCAACATACTTTATGGCATAGAATTTACATACACAATGATGGTGGAAAAACTGTGAAAGGAAGTGAAGTTCTACTCTGTTCTATTCTGTCTTCTTCCCCTGAGGTAAGTTGTTAATGAGATGATTATAACTTCAGAGTTTGCATTTGTGCCAGAGTATAGGAGCTATAAGAATTGCAAGGACAAAGACACATCTATCATTTTGACCTGTTGCAAGGCGTTCAATAGCAATCAGGCTGGGGAACATAAAAATGGTTGTGAGACCTGGATTTGCTCAATCTTAAGAAAATAAGGTGTTAATATTGCCTGGAACTGCTTAATTTGGGGAAGGGATGCAGTGAAGGCAGAGACGCTCTTGGTGTTGAATAGGGTGAGAGGCAGCAAATAAAGTTTAGGCAATTAGAGACTAGGGAAGCCTTTTTCATCATGTATTTGGCAAAACTGAGCCACAGGCTGGCCAGAGAGGCTGTGGATTCTCTGTCCTTGCAGATATTAAGAATATGTTTGGATATGGCCTTGAGCTGAGCAACCTGATGTCATGTATGTTGTGGTCAGGCTACAGACCTCTGGAGGTCCCTTATAACATATCTGTTTCTTCCATTCAAGGAAAATATAACCCTGAGTGCAAAGCTGAAGGTAGAATGATTTTACCTTTTGTGGCAGTTGAATTCTTATGGTGCCTGTATCTGTACAAGGAAAAGATATGGTAATGTTCAGGCTTAAGCTCTTGTTAAGTACTGTAGGAAAGGAAACAGGTACCAGCAACCTCTGCAAAAGTCCAACAGTCCCAGAACAAAGCACAACCTTTAGCAGCTGTTGAGTTGCCCTAGAACTGCATTTCTGCATATCTACTAAGCTGATGCTTTTCTTTGAACATTGTACTGCAGAGACACCTGCTCAATTAATCTTGCAGGGAGGAGATGGTTTTCCGAATTCCTTTAATCTATAGCAGTAGCTCTCACCACAAGCAAATATGCTGTTTATCCTGCTTTCTTTTCCCTTCTAATTTAGGACTTCAAGTTATGCCACACTTGCAGAGATATTTTTTTAAAGCCTTGACAGACAATCAACTATGATTAATATCGATCAGAAAAAAAAAAAAAAAACAAACGTGCATACAACTAAATTCAGTTCCTTTTCCTAGTAGTGGTAGTAGAAAAAAAGACTCTACAATAAGGAAGAAATTAATTGGCTAACATATAGAGAAGTTTAGATCTGAAGGGTGAAGTCAGGAAGTAAGGACTGAAATTGTGGGAATTCACATATTGGCATTATTTGTATAAATGTGTGCATGTTTATATCTATGAATGCATATCTATTATTTACAGACATAAAAATGTTTCCTTTCTAGAAAGTGTGCTCTGAAAAAGTAGGTATAAAATAAAGTACAGATGTGTAATAATGGGAGGCAAAGCAGGGTAGGAAAAGAAGGGTAAACATGAAAACTAAAAAGATTGTTACAAACAACAGCAAACCCTAATTCCCAGTTTAATATATCTTCCTTTATCCTTTTCCTTCTAAAAAAGGTAAAGAACAGTGTAAGAATTTTGTGAGGCTAAGTTACTAGCTAAATTTAATGAGATGATAATCAGATTTTAAATTAGAAACTGTCCTCTCAAGAGGAGAGGAGAATCTTGTTTGCAATGAATTTAGATGGTAAGCAGGGAAAACATTATCTTACTAGTGTTTGTGCCCAGTCCTCAGAGAGTCTCAGGAGTCTTGATTTTGATTTGCTTTAATGGCAGTATGAGATGTTAAGTGCATTGTGGGACTGGATTCTTTCTCTATGAAGTGTATAAAACAGTGTAGCTTTGATATAAACAAATTAATACTCAACTACTTATGCCATCATAAAGTCCTAAATAAAACCTGAAAATATCTGAAAATATGCTAGCTGATAATACCTAGGGTTACACATGGTACTGATGTAGAGTAACTTATTTAGGGTCTGGATAAACAGTGGGGGTTTTGCCAGAATAGCTTAAAATATATTTTGAGTTATTGACTTTTGAGAGCGTGTCATGGGTTCAGCAGCAGCAGTCATTTTTCTTTAAGCAGTAGCTGGTGTAGCACTGTGTTATGGATTTTTTAGC
>JASSUY010014931.1:0-13938 GCA_032466535.1 Forpus xanthops
CACAGCTTGGTGTCATTGGCAAACTTGCTGAGGGCGCACTCAATCCCACTGTCCATGTCACTGACAAAGATGTTGAATAAGACTGGTCCCAACACTGACCCCTGAGGGACACCACTCGTTACTGGTCTCCAGCTGGACATTGAGCACAACTATTTGCGTGCGGCAAACACTCAGTAAGTATGGCACCACAACACCACTGAAGTCAGACTTACAAAGTGGCAAACCTTAATGAAAGAGGAATTAAGTCATTTATGAACTGGATGCTCTGAAGAATGTACCTGGGTGCAACGGTGGAGGGACAGCCTGTGCCCGCCGCTGGGAATTTTCTTATTGCCACAGAATACAGCTGAGATGAGAAGCTCTCATATGTTCTTCCAAACCAAGGTCAGGTTCCCAGGACAGAAAAGGACATCCAAACCAGGGCATCCAAAACTGCAACACTGAGAACTTGATCTCATTTGAAATACCAGTTTTCTCCAGGGCACACATGGAAAAGATCAACTGTAAGGAAAATGCCCAGAATCCAACAATAAAGAGGCAGAAAGCAGGGCCAAGAACACAGCATATGAATTGCAGCTGACTGAACCTGTCCAAAGATCAGCACGTGCAAAGGGGAAGCTGTTTTGAATGACAGTTGCCTAGTGTGTTAGCCCAATTAACAAACCCCATGTGTGTCTGTGTGCTGAGACTAACCCAGAAGTCATCCAAATAAAAGCGAACAACTACAACTGTTAGAAAACGAAGTGTTGCCTTTCTAGGCAAGTTGAAAAACAAACCAATCCAAAATAGCAGGTTGAGTTTGCTGGAAGGAATCGCCATTGCACCAGAACGGCTTAAAAACACACTCGAAGGCTACAGCACTGGAAATGTGGCATTCGCAGTATGAAACATCGAGCAGGAGACTGGAAATTAACTATGGTATCACTGAGCCACCACCTGCACGTTTTGGAATAGATCTGCCAACACCAAGACACCTCCCTTCTGACTGATGCCGAGACAACGTGTTGAAGAGGGACTGCTCTAGTCACACACATGCATTTCCTCACTCCTAGAAGGAGCAGTGTTAACACCGTGTCCACCATGGAGATCTATCAGCTGATCCACAGCTGGGATCACAGAGGCTTTCTGGAGGAAGATTTGGTACTAGATGGGAGTACACATTATCTAACTGGAGGGAAGAAGCTCATTCAGCAAGCATTTGGCTGAAGAATTTGTGCACACGGAGGCGATTAATCTCAAAAGACAACATTTTAAAGCTAAATCACAGGTTCCTGAAGACAGGAAGATGCAATTCCTGACAACATTTATTTTTTGCTGGGTGCTGGACGCTATGCATAGACTTAGCTGCAGGTCTGATCCCACTCAGGAACCAAGTAACATGAAGTTACACTTATGATCACCTTTATTCCAGCCCAGAAGCCAGGGTCACTGCACTCACCCACCTCTTCCTTTTGGGGAGCTGACAGACAGATCTCCCATTCACAAGGGGACACAGTGCGTAAACACAGTTCTGACCTTTCAGCAAGAAGCCTTCCACACAGCTCCAGATTTAAAAGGCTGAATTTATCCTACTGGATGTAGAGCATAAGCTCTACTGCAGCTTATGAGGTAAATCCTCCGCTTCCTCAAATTTACAGATGCTTTTCTGAGCAGCCCACATTTTAAAATCCCCATGTAGTTTAATAGACCTGCTGAGATGAAACTGCCATGACTTTGTGCATTTGTTGAAAGCACCAGTTAAAATTAAGTCTCAAAAGAAATCCCTTCTGCCCAGCAAATAAAGATTCTTATTTTAGAATAGAAACAAGGGAAGGGAGCGTTCACACTGTAACCTCACTGCCTCCAGCGTGGCACTGCAGAACTCTCTCTTTCCAAAAAAAAGAAAATCAAAATTCTTTTTCATTCCTTCTTTAAAAGTCCTTCAGAAAAAGGATTGGATTCCTTCTGCAATTTAGCACTTGTTTCCGAACCTTTAAAAGTCACACTTACTTGGTACTTTGTCTATTGCTCCTACCTGAATAGGTGAGGAGCAGAGCAAACACTGACCCCACATCCACAAAGCTAAATCACCTTCCACACACAACGTTGTGAGTCCAGGCAGAAAGACGATGCTACTGCTAATAGTGGGAGCAGGAATGGGGGAGCAAGGAAAGAACCCACTACGGCTCAGGAAATTTTTAAGGAAAAAAAAACAAAACCAAACTTTAATTTGCCCTTTAGCCTTTTACAACAACAATGCAGGGGAAAAAATAAAGAGTGCTCTCAAACCTTGACAACTAAGATGTGAGAAAACCCTAGAGTCTTGGCTTCAGCTTCCAAGGAAGTCTGTGAGGTGAAACAGGGCTATGTGGAGGCCAGTAGGTGATCTACAGGGTGCTGATGCAATGCTACTTAAAAAGCCAAACAAGTCAGAAGTGAAAGGAAACCAGAGAGTCAGCTAGGAAGCAATGTTACCCCTGGCCATGGTGGAAGGAGGACTGTACCAAATGAAGATTGACTCAGAGAAGATCTGGAGGTGATTTTGTTAGAGGTACACTTTGGGATTAATTTTTCTCCTTGGAATAGCCTACAGCAGTCTGACACAATGAATGCATCTCACAGCTTGGAGATTCAAGGTAGAACTTCGCAGAAGCATCTAAAGGATTTAGGAGCTTAAATTGTGCTGCAGATCCCACAGAAATTTGAGTGTAATTAATTAGACTCTGCTGGAGTGCCTTTGTTTTTATGTTTTTAAGTGTTCTTTTCACTTGCAATCTTTGAGAAACCATGTTTCAAAATTCAGGATGCGATTAAGTGGAGGATCTCACATTACAGGGTAATTACAGTGAGGAGGAGAACTAAGATATGCCAGTGCTATTTCTGATTTCTGTTTCTTCAGATTTCCTGGAGTCACTGTGAGTTTCTTTCCTGGACAAAGGGGTTTAAGGCTTTCTTGAACTAAGTTCCTCTTTATATAGGCAACTACAGCACACTGGAAGCACAATTATGCTACAAAGATAAGACAAAATGCCATGGTGATGCACCAATTCATCATGTTTAGGTTCTTCTAATGAAGCCCATTACTCAGAAGAGAATTTTCTCAAGCAGTTAGTCACCAGCAGACAGCTTTCCCTGTTACTCCTTCCTTTTCTACAGCTGGTGAATAGCCTGGTTCTCCCCTCACCATCCCAAAAGTGCAATATTAGGAAAAGTCAACACCTAAATTAAAAGTAAACAAACAGTATTTAACTTTCCCTTAACTAATAACATAACAATAAAACAGAACAGCTTTCAGGAGCAAGCCAACCTTTTTCATTAAAAAAAAAGACAAAAACCAGCCCGCTGTCCTTCTAATACTACTGAAAGATATTGGATACCTTTCTTTAGCTTATTAAAATAAGCATAAAACCAAACTACATACTAATTACAGCTTGCATAGAAACGTTTTGTACTTTGTGCAAATCTTACTAAATAAGGCATGCTGGAGAGCTTAGGTAGCAATGCAGTAGTTATCAAAGAATGCTGAGAAACTGCAAGGAGAATTCCAGGCAGTCTGCAATCCACATCCACTTACACAGTTCATTTGACTTCAAAGACCAACAGCTGATAGCTGCAGATCTGTCTGTAACATAAGGCAATATGGTATGTGTAGGGTACAGCACCTGCTTTCAGCTAGTCATGGGTTTAACACACATAAGATCAATTGAATTCAACAAACCAGAGCCGCTGGTTAAAAAGGGCTTTCGATGTGGATTGGTAAGAAGCCCATTTCGGAGAAAAGGAAGGGAAGGGGGGAACAGGACACACATGAAGCAGCCCAACCCTTCACATAAAGGGGTTTGTGCAGACTTTGCATATGTTTTTATACCCCGAACTGTCCCCAGGGGACAATGTTTTTCCAAACTTCTAACAAGTTATCCAGAAGAGTATTTCTGGAACAGAAAAAGCTAAAGTTTTTGCCTCTTGTAGCCAACCAACAAGCGTCCATCGCAGAAATTCAACAGGATTCAGTGACACTAAAGAAGGTGGTTGGGTAAAGAGGAGGAGATAAACTAGGGACCTGCAGCAGGAGCAGTATCAGAAATCTCTGAAATAAGTTAAGTAGCACAGAGGGAAATTATAAGGCCTAATATAAAGTAACATGGAATAACATTATGTCTGCTCCTTCCCCCTCCTAATCAAGTATTTTCAGGAATTACTGAAGTACAACCTTCTTTCATAAGCAGCTTTGCATTAAAAACCTGTTTGAACTCCAAAAGGTTTTTTTTTTTTTTTTTAAACACATTTTAAAACCCCACTAATAATAATCCTCGAAGTCCCCCAGTATTTTGTAACATAAAATGGAATGTTCCTGGGCAAGAGCTGCCAGCTCCTTCAGGAACTCCGGGAAGAGGGCAGCTGCAAGTACGGCATTCCTCACATGTGCAGGAAGGCTGGGATGAGCCAGGCTTTTCTTTCTTTTCTGTACCAGGAAAGGCTGGAGTACTGCTGGGTAAGCTTCAGAGAAGTTCCTTCCTTTCCCTAGGTTGCTGCTGGGCTCGATATTACCTAAAGCCAGGAAAAAGAGGAAGAGTGCAAGAGGACAAGAAAAAAAAAACAGGAAAACAAAAAGATTCAGTATATTAAGCATGCCTGGTATTTGCACAGTGTCCAAACCCAGTTTAGGAGGGTTATGTTCAGAGGTGTAGTTTGCTATATCCAGACCATGCAGGGAGATATTCTACTAATCCAACATTTTAAAGCTCTACGTGGCCTGATTCTGTTGCATTTTTTATTAGCTCTCTTTCCCTCGGTTATGTATTATTCAGTTCCAGCTCTGATGACAGAAATATGTGGGCAGAAGAGGAGTCAAGGGAAAGAATAATATGGATTTACCTTATGAAAGAGTAGATAATATCTACCCATCTAGACCCAGCATGTTTGTCTCAGTTTAAATGATGCTATGCTCTAGCCCTCCCCCAGATCAAAATACAGCTTGGGCTTCTCTCTTTCTCTATTCTCTCCCTATGAATCACCCTGCAAATGGATTTGAGGCCGAGTTACCACATCACCACAAGAGTCTGAAGCAAGTAGAAACTAAGAAGAATTAACCTGCAGAACTCACTGCCACAAGGTGTCATTGAGGCCAGAAGCAGAGATAGATAAAATCCTGTCTAACTTACAAGTGGGTGTTCTCAAGAGCTGTGTAAGTAAATCATCAAAAACCATAAGGCACTGTCAGATTAACTCACTGCAGATAAGCCACATTGCTGCCTTAAGAAGAGGTTGCCTCTGAAGTGCAGGAAGTTTGTGTTAAAACAACAGGTTAGAGCACCCATTTCTGAAACCTCTCCAAGCAGCCAATATGAGGACCAAGGACCAAGAGATGAATGCCTCACTGAATGCAGCAGAGCAATCCCTCTATTCAACACTTCTGCACTTTTGTCCTGTAGCTCTCCTGAAGCACCGTGGAATTACTGTACGTTTCCAAATACTCAAAAGAAATGTTCATCTTAATCACCTAACAGAGTTGTACTTCTCTGGAGTTTCAAAAACCTTTCCGACTCCAGACTTATCAATCATTCATATTGTTATTCTACAAACGCCCATTACAGACACAGCACAGGCATTTCAGTGCTGTGGAAAAATCTGGCTGTGGGAGGAAAAACAACTTAAATTATGAATTACAATGAAAAGACAAAGTTTTCAGCTCCCCTTGAAGATTGTTTTTTTAGATTTTCTAACATCAAAATACTTCATAATTAATATCTTAAGCTTTTTAAAACAGTTTAGCCAATGTAACCAGAAGGCGAAGATACTGTCAAAGATTACTCATTTTGAAACTCTGCCCTTCAAAAAGCATCCAAATTGATACTTTTTTCTAAAAATCATTTTGATTTACATTTAGCTGCTTGGGGGGTGGGGGTGAGGGGAAAAAACACAGAAAGCTGTTCTAAACACCAGAGATTTGACATTTCTCTTTGACCATGGTTATCCACTTCTTTCTGGAGTGAGGGTGCAAGCTGAATCAGTAGAGAAACTGAGTACTTTGGAGATACTGTCACCTACACACGTGAAAGAGGGGCAGCATTTCATGTGGGATCTATATCACAGCAGCTCTACATACCTAACCAGAACCCAAACTATTGTGTAAGGAAACCACATACTACTGTGAGCAGAAAATAATGAATTATAATTTTCTGCTCAAACACCTTCAGAGACCATCACTGTCAAGAGAAAGGAAATGCTCTGAAACATTTGTGGCTTACATTTGTGTCCCCCAGTAAATCTGTGTTCCTTTTTTCAGATGTGAATTCTTCAGGAGGCCAGTTATGCTCAGACCTGTACTTAAAACTTCGGGGTTATTCACCACTTCCATTAGGGGGGTTAGGCGGAATAACCCAGAGGACAGCCAGTCTGCATGATGCTCAAAGGTGGCATTCAAGCTAATGTGAATAATTCTATAGGAATTCCTCGTTTACTTTTTTTCATTTAGCATTACTGTAGCTGTTCCTACCTTGAACTTCTTAATGAATACAATGAACTACAGTGGGCTGATGGACTACTGAGCCAACTTGCCCCTAGGGTTACAGTTTAATGACTCACATCACCAATCTTGTGGGGAACCAAGTCTGCAGTTATCCAGACATTTATTTATTCTCCATCTCTATGCAGGAGTTGTCACAACACAGAAGAAAATGTACCAACAGGATGACTAAGCAGTCTTATTTTGAATTTCTAAATAATGACCAGCATGAGTCACCCTGGCAAATTCTGAAGTCCACAGAAGAAAACTGATGTAAAATAGGAAGTATAAATAAATGCCATTGGGAATGCATTATATAAAAGTTCTTATTGCCAGCATCTGAAAAAAAGAACTCTAAGAGTTTCCTCCTAATCTCATCCCCACATGCTACCTATGGAATCATCTAATTGTAAGGCTTTCTAATCTATGGCACGAGAATGCAGAGTCTGAAATGCTTGTTTGCAACGAACAGCTTCTTTATGGCATGCACCTTCCACAGTCTAATTCTTTGAGAAACAGCCTTAGTAAGATCATAATTTTACAGACTTGATGTACTGCAAGCCTTAGAAACACAGACCCTGCTGACTAGGTATATTATTATTCAGAGCCTTGAAAATGAAAACACAACTAAAATGGCACAATAAAAGTTCTGCTTCCCACACCTCTGGAAACCCAAGAAAAGTATCAACATCTTCACAAAGTGATTCTTAATGGCAGAGGGTGATTATTAATGACTCCTAATGATGAGCAAGCACACATCCATAGTGCAGCCTCTCTTAAACCCTGTGGCTGAGTCAGCTCTTAATCACTGCAGCCACTGCTCTCACCAGATTTTATGCATTCCCATCACGTATGAAGTTGGCTTTTAAGGGAAACCTGTGCCGAACACTGTCTGTTCAACAGCAAGCTGAAAACAAGCACGTCCTCATGGCTGGGCCCCAACTCTTATCAGTTAGTTGCCTTGCTGCATCTGGAAAGTTCTTAGAACTTAAGATTGTTCATTTTGCTTATTTTGACTACCTTTCCCCATGGCAGTATAAATACTGGTAAAACTCTAGACAAGTATAGCTTGCACTTTGCTTCAGAAACCGGAGATGCTACAGAAGTCCCCTGAAAAGCTTGTTGGAATGATACTTGTTTAACTCCCCACTGCTCTTGAAGTGTTCTGGCTTTCACACACACACCCACACACCCCTTCTTTTGTTGTTGTTGTTTTGCTTTGGGTTTCATTCAAAAAATATATTAGAAGTTTTCTGGCTAATATTAATATCTATCTCCTTCAGTAGTAGCCCAAACCATGACATGAAGCTTTATTCAGTTGTTGCAGAAACCAATTCACTCTGGACTTCCGTCCTCTCAAACATTTATCAAAAAGGAACCCATGACTAACTGAAGGTCAGGCTAAAAATAAAATGAAATCATACACATATGCCACCTCACCTCATGCCTTGAAAGCAAGTTTGTTTATGGTCAAACTGACAGAGCGCCAAGAGCTGATTTTGTTACTCCTTTAAAAAGACATTTTCTGTTTAGCAGATAGCAAATAAAAGCTTCTAAGGAGCAAAGAATATCCAAATAGATCCATATACTGTAGCCTACTGGGCATCATCAGTTTAAGATCAGAAGGATGCATCTGGCTGATGATATTCACACCACTCCACACCTACATTTAAACATTCGTCAGAAAAGGAGAGAGGTAACTGGTGACTCATTCCACCCAGCACCCCACCGAGTGTGGTTAACATTCACCTTTGGTTAGTAACTCCTCCGCAGCATCAGACGTGTCCACACGGAAAAGCAAGTACTGCTGGGCCTCCAGGAGAAGACCTGGGAAGTCTTTTTCAACAGAAGCAAAATGTTCAATTTTGTTTTTCACAGATGCCAGCACCTGCCGAAACAACGATAACAATTACTGCTTCCTGCCTTGCTCCCAGTGCAGCCACAGACCAAGCACTCAGGCTTTCTCTACCTGCATTAAAGTTATGACAAAACTTACAGTCATACGGAATTTCCAGTTCCATTACAAATGCAATTAAAGCATTGAAATGAGATGAGAGGTTCTCAGACAGGTGGCAAAGCAACAAGTGGAACTGGAAAGAGCTAATGTAAGGTTTAATGAGACACCAAAAAATATCGTTCCAATAGGTGTGGCTAACAGTTGTGGTCAAATACCTGATAAAGTGACCGCACACTAGGCTGGAACACCATGTTGGTGTTGAGCAGAAAGGAGCGAAGCAGAGGCTGTGGGTAACTTGCCAGCTGAGTAATAATCCCAATAAGCAGTAAATTAACATGCAAGGAATTCTCCAGCATGTTCTCCAGCTTTGACAACACTACACTGATGAATGGTCCTGCAAGAGAAGAACAAGAATGAATTAATGCTTTTGTTTTCACAGCAGAAAAATCCTAAGATCCAGGAAAGAGGCATTTGAAAGGAATTTTGATCATCATAACCAACAAAATTAGACCTCCCACATGCTAATTAAAGCAGTGGGGAGAAAAACCAAACTGTATCTGAACAGGCAAAATAGACTTAACAGAGGTGTTAAAAGCTTTGTGATTAGAAGCACTTTTGCTAGCTAGCCAATCAGTTCACATTAATGGCATATTTAACATGCATAACTATTCTCTTTACATGTGCCAGTAAGGATTTAGCCTAGTACCTTATGGTCTACTGTTATATTTCCCCTGAATTTAATTGGAATGGTATCACTAGTTTCAATGCAAACAGAATCTGCCCTTGTTACTCTTGTTGTGCCTTACTTCTATGACTGAGCAGAGGAAATTATAGCTAGCTTTCTTGTAAAAAATCTGTGTTCTAAAGGAAATATAAACATTCTACTCTAAACATAAAAAATCAAGATCTGTGATAGTTTACATCACAAGAAATGGCATCTTCAGCACTGCAGAGAGTCACACAAAGCAGGGAAGACATTAAAATAGATTTATAAACAAAATTATTGGTAGACGTAGGCTTTATCATATAAATGTCACCAATAAATAATAGTTCTAGCTTGTGAATTTCTGCTGCAGGATAACTGCTGAAGTACAAAAGCATTTACCATGGGAGTACATAAACCTCTAGTGCTCAAGCTCAAGAAATGTTTGCAAGGCTGAGGATGACTTTAACCAATCATTAGACAATACAGCTGGTGAGATGCTTGAGGCAGTCTGTACAAGTGACCTAAACACAAATAAAGCCTTAGAAACATTCCTTGTCCCACACCCAGTCCCACCATGCTATTCTGGCTGTGTAAAAGCTAGGGAAACCATGCAGAAGAATCCCGGTGTGATGTTGATACAGCACTGCTAGCTTTTAATATGCCACCCTTGTCCCTGGCACAAGATGCATGCCATGGGCATTTCTAGGGTCAAGCAGGTGGTTACAATCCAACCCCATCCAAGCACCCCATAGCTAACAAATGGCTGATGTTTGAGCTACTTGGGCATAATTTAGCCTAGCTTAATATGCCTGCAGTGAACTATGGCAGATGCTAAAGAAATTCTGGGCAAACAACAGTACGGAGCAAATCAGAAGTGTGCATGTTGCTAATTCACCTAACATAGCTTCACTAAAGGCTGAAGTCTATCATGTTTTATAGCAAGCATGAGTACAAAGCAAGCGCTCTCTCAAGACTCATCTATCATGATGACACACAACTTCACTTACAAGAGGAAAGAAAGGAGGGCCAGTGCTGACAAGGCTTTATACGGCTACTACCTTTCAACCACCACGATGGCCAACAGAGCAAAGGTTAACATCACATCCTACAGGAATCCCACCTGCCTGGATACCCAGTGGAGCAACCCCAAGACATTTTGTTGGGATAGAGTTTCTCCTGTCCCAACATAACCTACTGCTTCCCCTCTCATGTTCATGGAGACATTTTCACAAAACTCCTGAGGACCACAGTGCAGTGGAAACACTACTGTATCAAAACAGATGGCAGGGGAAGGAGTTGAGATACATCACTGTTTCTCTCCTCTACATCAGACTTTGAAGCTGAGCAGGTAAAGCTGAAGCTAAATACTTGTTACAAAAGCGCAGTATGCCACTGCAACAGAGGATACCAATACATCTAAAAATTTCTCAGTGGCAGACTGACTTTTTCCCCATGAAATGACTGTGACAAGAATCAGAGTTTGCAGGCCTTGAAAGAAACAGGGTAAACTGATGAGAAGTCAAAAAAATTAATTCTTTTCCTGACTGTGCATCTTTATGTGGCCATGAAGTCAAGCTCTCATGTTCCTGAACATCACATTCTTCTTTGCTTAGGGGAAAATGGCACTTAGACAGGAATAGGACATTTTCTTCATAGATCCACAGACCTGAAGAGAGCATCTTTCCACACTTATTGGGAGCCTCTGGTATTCGATTCTGCAGAGAAGCCCCACAATCCCATATGACAGTATCCCAAAACAGTGAAAGCAACCAGAAGTCCTTATCACACATATACAAATATAGTATTCCAAATTTAAATATGTTATTGAATTTGAAAGACACTGCAATTTCAGCATTTCTGAGGTATTGTTATGAGCACCTCCTTACTTACAATCATTAAGATCTTCTTTAAAGCAAGGTAAAGAGCATAAAACAAGTGGATGGGGAGCAAGCACCAAGGCTTTCCATGTTTGTTTTTACTGGTTTGTTCTGCTTGGTTGTGGGATTTTGTGGGTGAGGGTTTTTGTGTGGTTTTGGTGTGGGGTTTTTGGAAAGGAACAGAGGGAGGGATTAGATGAAGAATGAGAGTCAGGAATAACATTTTTGAGCTGCACTTGACAGCAGATAATGGGAAACAGAAAGGTTTGAATGTGATTAGCTTCTGGTACTACAGGAAATTGTCACTACAGCAAAAATAGCAAATTGATTGAAAACCAGGCTGATTTTTTCAATTAAGAAACAGTGCCAGACATGCTGGCCACAGCTGACCATAGAGGGCTTCATTTCAAAAGACACAAATGCTTTTCTTTCCTCCTTTCAAATGAACATGAAGCCATCTTATAAAGGTTTTGTTTTGGATGAGGAAACCTAGATACATTATCGGTTTTTATTATTTGTATGACTGTGGTATCTAGGAAACCAAATTAAAGACCATAAGATCCTTGTGAAAGGATGTACTAATACAGATCACAAGCCAGCTCTAACCTTCGGCATCACTGTCATTCCTGAATGGCTTGGACAGTCTGCAGAGACCAAGCTTAAAATGCTGCCTGGCACAAGATGGAAAAACATCTCAACAACGAGGGCTGACCTGACACTGGAGGAACAGGGTGCGAGGGCAGAGCATGGAGACAGGCACGTACAGAGCTGGCACAAGTGCTGCCACCTTGTGCTAAAATGGGAAATAGCAGAGAGGGAAAAAGGCACGTGATGCCACATCCACAGCATCAACAATGAAAGCCATCAGAAAAAACCAGATTATTTACCTGAGCTCTGTACACTAGAATAGCAATTCTAATTCCATTTCAATTGCAAAAGCTTCCTCTAGCATGAGGGAGTGCTCACATACAAACAACATAGCCCTTGCTCAAGATTTTAAACAATTACACAAAAAATAAAGCAACCCAAAAGACCCCTGAGCACCATCATTTGGTGTCACCACATTGCTTGCTCTGCTCTACTTTCATGTCGGACCTCTCACTCTTCTTGGGCCAGTCTTAGCTATTTGGGTTTTACTCTCTTTAGTGCCAGGATCGTTCATTGCTCTGTGCTTGTGCTACACAGTGCCATCTCATTTGGACACCTTTAATCAACATGCCTTCCTGTATTTGTTATGTATGTCATTAGCAGGACATTCCACCTGTAAATGGAGTGCTCTGGCTCCTTGTAGCATGCTTAGGAGAGACATCCTCCTTTGGTCCAAAGGGAGATGACACACTCTCCGTGGAAGGGGTGTCTGCTGAGAAATTCTCAAAGTCTTCCTCCTCTTCTGCAGGAGAGACAGGGTCAGGAGTATCCAAGTGCTGCTCCTCCAAGCTTGCACTGTTTGGATCCAGTTCCTTAATAATTTTGTCATATTGTGCAATGAAATCCTCACCATCTGTGCTCAGCAGTCTTACACTCAAGTTGCCATCTGCCTCCTGAGGAGGAAGCTGCAACTCTTTGTCTGGTTGTGGACCAATCTCAATTATTTTCTGGTTTTTTTGTCCTTTCACTACACCTTGAGTCAAACTTGAATTTCTCTTACTGTGCTCGTCCAAGTCTATTTCCTTTTGGCTCTTTGCAAGAGGCCCATTGACTACAGTCTGGCTTTGGACCTCATGTTCTCTGGCTGTATTTAAAGTTTTCTCTTTGGAGTTGTCATCCTCTTGAGTGTCCTTCTGGGCACATAACCTGTAAACCATAATATCATCCTGAAAGTCTGATTCCTCTATGTAAGATCCTTTGATGAGCATGATGGCACTTTTTTTCATTTCTTGGATGTATTTTGGTGGCTCTGCAGGTGGCTGCATCTCTGTGTTTCCCAGATCATCATACGGTTGAGGTGAGCTCACATCAGAACCAGGAGAAATCCCTGTGTCATAGCTGTCATCCCATTCTAGCTCCAACTGCATCTTCTCAGTAAAAGGAGTTGTTTGAGAGGAGCTACACATGCTAGGTGTCCTTTGCTGGAGCCGAAACATGGGGTGTTCCACATCTGTGCTGTTCTCTTCAACAAGCGTTTGGATAAAGGTATCTGGATCAGGGTTTACTCCATCATACAAGGCAGACCAAACTTTACAGTCTTTCAGGCATTGAAGGATGGCTTCTTGAGCTTCCCCCAGGTACTGCAAGTAGCTGAGGTCCACAGCTCTTCCGTATTCCACAATGCAGGTAGATTCAGAAGAGCGTCTACCAGAGTCTGAAAGTAAGGATTATTCACACCATGAGTAATATATCAAAAGTTCTTAGCAAGGCACTCACTAAAACATGGCAGGTGGAGTCTTTAGACCCAAACATCCAAAAAAGCAGGAAGATCAAAGAATGAAGATTGAGAGGTTTGCTCATAAACATACATGACTCATTTTTATTGCCAAGACAGAGCAGCAACTCTGAGATTTCTGAGAGACCAGCCCACATTCAGCCTTTGAAACAATGCTGACACACTGAAGCAGCAAGAGTTGCTGTCATGTGTCTGTATATTATTTCCACAAATGCATATTCAAGTTCAGTATCTGTTTAAAAAAGGCTTCAGTAAACCTGGACACATGGCAAGAATTAAAGCAGCTTTCCTGTCCAGGCTGGCCCTGGTTTTTGTTGTTCACATTTCCTTCCCCTCCCATGAACTGCTTGCTACCAAATCATATTCAGTTCATAGAATCATAGAATAGTTAGGGTTGGAAAGGACCTCAAGATCATCTAGTTCCAACCCCCCTGTGATGGGCAGGGACACCTCCCACTAAACCATACCACCCAAGGCTATGTCCAACCCAGCCTTGAACACCGCCAGCGATGGAGCATTCACAACTTCCCT
>JASSUY010014931.1:14038-31575 GCA_032466535.1 Forpus xanthops
ACACCCCCAAGTCCTTCTCCTCAGGGCTGCTCTGAATCTCATCTCTGCCCAACCTGTAACTGTGCCTGGGATTGCTCTGACCCAGGTGTAGGGCCTTGCACTTGACATGGTTAAATATCACCATGATCTGGCCTTTCTCTGAGCACCAATTACCTTTAGTTTGAGTTGCTTTTGTCCATAGAATATAATCTTTTCCTTGGCTTTCAAGTGTTAAGGTGATGCCAGTGGAGCAACACACTGGCGTCAGGGCCAACAGTTTTGCAGCAGACACAGAGTAACAGTCTCTCTCTTTCACAGCACAACGCTGGCTCAACATCATGTGGTTACACGGGATCAGATACCTGAAACAACAGTGTCTAGCATTACTGCATCATCCTCTGACATTAGAGAAAGCAACAACATACAAAATACCACTCCCACCTTCCTGGCCTGGACAAATTAAAAGAAACAGTAATAATAAACTTGACAGTGATACCCTCTCAAGAGCATGAAATTCTGACTTTCTATATTGAGAAGCTATGGTTTGATGGAGAACTGTCAAGATGAGTAGACACAGGAGATAAGTTGCATCAGAACAGGGAAGTGAGCAATCTTTTGCAGGTCAGAACAAACTTGCTGTAAGAAGGGATGGAGGAAGTGTGGGATGGGCAGATGTCAAAGGCCAGCAGAGTGGTTTGGTCCCACTATGAATGGGTTCTGTCTCAGAATCCTCAATTTATTTGGTTTCCTGGGAAATTCAGAGAGAAGCTGTTAACGTTTGCCAGGCAAGCAGCCAGCAAAAAGGAAGGAAGGGTCATCAAGGTGTTTTACTGCAGTAGCTGAAGACTGAGCTCTGAGGCAGGGGAGCTATGGGATGTACAACGAACAGAGGAAGCACAGCTTTGTGTTGAACATCTTTAGAGAACTTTTGTTCAACTTTCTAAGAGCATTTTATTAAAAGCCTCAATGTTAAGTGAACTGATGTTTTGTCACTTCAAATGAAAACAAAATCTAAAGGATTCCCTAAATAAACAAAAAGAAGATTAAATACAGCACTCTACTGCTGCTAGAGTGGCAGCTTGAGTTCACCGAGGTCCTGACAGCATTCCTAGGCACATGAGCCAGAGCTACAGACTATTTCACCTTAATGCCAGTGCATGGAGTGACAGAGTATCTGAAACGTTCATGTGATCTACAGTGCTAAATTCAGTTACACCAATATTGCCAAATATATAACAAATTTTCACCTAATACACACACCAAAATGGTAAGTATTTTGAAGCAATGCATAGAACCATCAGTTAAAAGCAAAAGTAATCAATGCATTTAGTACATTACATAACAATCTACCTTCATGAGCCTGAAGTATTTTCAGTGAGAAAGGACTCATACTGGGGGAAAACAATAGGAAAGAAGGCAGAAGCTGCAAAAGAGTATATAGCTCTGTATCACAGCATATAATACACTAGAGAAAACATGCAGGAGAGAAGAACTGTACATTAAGAAGCAGAGAACAAGCAGTTCAGAGGTGATAAATACATTCTTAGCTTCTCTTCTCACACTTCTACAGAAATAAGTCACAAGAAAAATCTCCTACTCTGAAGATCACAGGGCGTAAATCACACTTCTTCAGGTCTGGTAGACTTTTGTCAGGACCATAAATATCCTTATCTCTGTAGTGCCTTGGATTTCTCTCTCGGAGAAACTCTCATCCAGCTCTGCAACCATGGGCAGAGACTGTGTGTCCCAGAACTGGGATGAAGAGTAGGAAAAGGAGTTTGAGCTTTACCTTAAGACTAGCTGTAACATCACATCTTCACAATGCAAGCCTATGAGCGTTCTGAACAATGCCAAGGAGACCACACAGAGCTGAAAAAAGATAAATGTTGTCAGTTTTTGATCTGGAAATTGCACCTTTCCAATCTTCCCTGCATACTATGTTATAAAATGGCTCTCCTTGAACATCATGCTTTGTAAGACACTGTTAGTATCATATTTCATTTTGTCAGCACTCCATGGGATTCTTTCTAAAGTTGTCTAGGGCTATACACGTAACATGGTACATTTTAACAAAATACAATCCAGAATTGTCCTTTAAATAAGCTATTAAAAAGCAGTAATTTATCAGTCTCCAATGTTACTCAAATTCTTTAAATTAATTTTAGCAAGATTTGAACCCTGTAGTTTCCAAGATAGCTTGTTAGATTTTACCTCTGATGTAGAATTTGAACCAACTACATGCCTTCTCTGAAATAAAAGTTATAAACCATTTCAAGTTTCTGTCACTTTAAGTATAAGGAATGATCAGTGTTCTGCACATTAAGAAGCTGAATGCTTCTATAAATACAGCTTAATGTACAGACACAGACCAGATCTAAACAAGTAATTCTTGTCAGAGTCTACTCCATATGGAGGGTTCACAATTCCTTCTTTACAGCTCACTTGAACAGCTGGGAACTATGGTAAGGCATGAAGATTCTTTCTGAGACCAGGTGAAAGGAAAGAAAAATGGGATTCTTCATTGGAATTGCATGCTTACTTTTCTGGCAAAGTTCTGATCAAATTCACCTTAAACTAGGTATGGCAGGAGTTACACTCAGCAGAGACAAAAAGAAAAAATCACACCTATTCTGCGACAGATACCCCACTTTCACTGGCTTTAGGACAGACTGAAAACATGGACTTCTACAAGCTCTGCTGGTCACTAATTAGACATACAACACCTTCAGAGCTATCATATACTACAATCTACCAGGGACTTGCTAGACTGCAGTTGTGCCCAAAATGGCAGAAGCATGAGCTGTAAACTTTTGCTGGTTTTCACAGGCCACTATGCCATTACCCCCCTGCCTCTTAGCACATATTTTCTCGGGCACATTCTCCTGGGCTGCTTGCTCATGGAAACAGTATCTCACAGCTGGCTCAGACACCAGGACCAGGCTGAATCTTGTGAGAGTTATTTAGTGTAAGTTGACCCTTTCCTAAAGTTTCAAGTTAGTGTTTAAATCTTGCCTCTCCCTATACTGATTATGTAAATGAAAATAATTACTATGGGAAATTATTTGCACTTTTCAGTAACTTAGAAAAGAAAGATACAGCAAAATAAGCAAAAAGCTATAGATATTTGTCTACCTCACGTTTTCAGTCACTGAACAGTCTTTGTGATTCATTTATGATTAAATCTTGTCTGGGCATAGCTTCTCTTCCACAGTATGGAATTTCCTCATCTGCATTCACTCCCCTTACTCCCACTGTTAAAATGCTCTGTTCTAGCTCAGGAACATACATGTATTTTCCCTTGTGTGGTAGGTATCTCTGAACCATATAGCAAATATAGCAAAAAAAAAAAAATAAGCAAAGTTTAAGCGACCCTGACTTCACCTCTGAAGGGCAAATGTTTCTTTGGCTACCTTCCCTAGTTTGGTCAGAAGAACACACACAGAACAAAAGAAAGGGAATAAGCAGAGAGAAGAGAAATGGGGAATGCTCATGAACTGGCCCCTGCTGTGAAGCAAATCAGAGCTCAAACTTGCTGCCCTACCACTGTTGCCCACTGCTTGTGCTAGGAGCTAACACCTAGTCCAAAGACCTCATGCCTATAGAAAGAGATGAGGCAAGTAAAGAGGCAAGAGAGGAAGAAATAGCCAGAACTGGAGTTCACTTGATAGGAACATGTGAGCAGAGTTAAAGAGCTTCTCAACAACCTTTTGAAAGAAGTCAGGTCCTTGCATGAAAGGTGTGTTTTTGCCAGGGGACATTAAGGAAAAATAGAAAATCTCATTTCCTCTGTGAAATTTAGTGAGAGCCAAGCCTAACTCTTCACACTGTGAGAATTCAAAAAGGCTACTGCCTTAAATGTTCCTGTATTTAAGAAGTTTCACGCAGTTATAGGGAAACATTACTCATTTGTCTTTGCAACCATACTGCAAAATCAGGAATCATCTGAATAAATAAAACTCGTCTATTTCTGGATTTTGTAAAAAGAAAAGATTTCAAATACACCCAGGAGACAAAGAGGATCATATTTTTACAAGTGCTTTTGGCCACTTGTCTGTACATACCTTTAACCCTGTGAATTATTAATAAGTATTTTTATCAATAATAATGCGTGCAGCTTTTGTGCTGCAGAAACACACAGAAAGCTGCAGCTCTGGCTTTTGCACTTGGCCAAACTATACTGCAGAAAACTCATTTAGCATCATCAAACCACTTTGGCTGAGATTCTGAATTGCTTGGGGCTGCAGAATTCTTTACAATTCCCATGGCATTTGCCTATGGAACAGTAATTAATGATTAGAAGAGACAACAGCATTTACATTTTTGTTGACAGAAGCTGTTTCGGTTTTCCAAGTTAATCCATTTTAGGGATGCAGTAGCAGCAGCATGTAACTATACTTCCCTATACTCACATTTCAAAACAAATTTCAGATGAAGCTACTGCCTCTAATACACAAATTTAATGCACATGCTGGTGTTCTGGCTTTTCTTGTACCTGCACTAAAACATTACTCTTATTTCATCCATGAAGCTGTGCATCGCACAAGACTCAGCCAAGACTGCCCGCCAAGTAAAGCTCAGGAGGGTAGTCCATTGCAACAGGGGGTCATTTTCTCTGCCGGAAGATCCAACTGTTAGCAAAGGTAACTCTGCTATCTCTGTCAACAAGCTCTACAGCCACTGTGACGCATTGTGCCTAGGCTCAGAAGGGGCTCAGTGCGAATTTGAGATAAACCTTATTACATACAGGAGTGAAGGCAAAGAAAAGGAAGCAGCAATCTGACCACTCTGGCAAGAAAGCACCTTCCTTTAATCAAGGAAGAAAGCAGGCAACATAACAGTTAAGTAAGCATGCTACAATAACATAGACTTGATTCCTGAGAAATACACTGGCAATTCACAATGAACATCAATTTGGAGACATCCTTACAAGGGCTCCCATCGTCTCCCAGAGGGGCTATCTGAAAAGGCTCATTGCTTGGCAAACCTCCAACGATCAAAAATATCCTCACCACAAATATAAGTCCCAGGATGAGTTATCTATGGCAGCACTAATTCAGCATTATCCAGAATACTTTTAATCTTCCAACAGAATCCAGACTTCCAAAAGCCCTCATCTCCCTCTATGCCATTTCCTGTATGTGTGAAACCACCTCAACTTAGTATAGTGGTAGTTATATGTCATCACACACACACAAGAAGAAATCACACATTTGGGTGGCGGGAGGGACAATATTCCTAGTTAAACAAATGCCAACTGAATATATAGAATCTCCCATTTAAATATTTAACCTGCATCCATGCTGAGTACCTGAACTTCCTTCTTGCTTGTCTTACCCGGAATGGTGTGTTGATTCGGCTAGTAAGCGTATCTAGGATGTGCACATTCTCATGTCGGTGCAGCAAAATAAACCGGAGGAAAATCTTGAGGAGGGCTGGCTCTGAAACACTACGCAAAAAGAGATCCAGGTATGCAGTGGTAGTCATCACTTCTTCCACAGTCAGCTGCAAGCAAAAATAGTGTAAATGCAAACACAAAATATCCAGCCATCCTCTGCAACTATATACCTGGCAAACACTCTACATTCTCTATACATAACACTGCCACAAAACCAGATGGAGGTCTTAGCTTTTAAATTTGCAAAGACCATGCTTCTGAATGGTTCATGAGCATTTTGAACTGATTTCTTATCTGTCCTGCTTCCCCAGGAAAAAAAACTTCCCCCCAGCTGACACCCCAAGCCTCACACATACTGAAATATGAAAAGCAAATCATGTTACAAGCTCCCCACCACCTTTCAGCCCATGTCAGCTCTTTTGCATCACATTTCTGTCATCCTTCAGAAGCATCTTCAGCTGTTGTGAATACCTGCATCTATCATTTTATAAAAAATAAATGCCAGAGCACAAAGCACAGTACAAACTCATGGTTCTAGATCTTTAAACAAATGAAAATCCTTATAGCTATCCAGAATTTTTCCAGTCTTTCTTCTTTTTATTGTCCCACAGCATAATTCCTCATCTTACTTAATTTTTAAGAGGAATATCTACACAGATACACACACAAACCAAAATCTACTGACTATTTGTATATCAAAATACAATTCAAAAATCCATGCGACATTTGCATACCCTAACCCACATTTCTCTGCTTATTGCAATCCTTTGGATCCTGTTCACAGTATACAGTGGCAAAGCACAGAAAATTCCAAAGGCCACCTCAGCACCACGTCCTGCTGTTGCAAAGTCAGCTTTTTAAAAATAGTTACCCAGGAACATAATAAGCTTAAGTGCACAAAGATAAACCCTTAAACACAAGAATCTGGCAATATGAAAGGAAGTATTAAACATCCTTTGTTTACCAAACTTAGCTGGATAAATGAAAAGACTGATTTTATTAAAGAAGAAAAAAATTCAAAGCTGTCACTTCAGAGCTAAGAGGATTTAGAAAATTCTCAGAAGGGCAACATTTACGTAACATGCTGCAAATATTCAAATCCCTGTTCTATTATGCAGCATGTTAGCCATGTACACAGCAATGCCATGTTGCAAATGTTCTCTTTAAAGCATTTAAGATCATAGGCTCCTTCTGGCTGGTTACACAGAACATAGGAATGCTGTATGCAGCCTGCAGACTTTACGGAGAGCGATCATCACTCAGGAGAGTAGAGAGAAGCACACACACTTTTCCATACTTTTCCAGGACTACTGCCACATTTCAGTGACCAAAAACCTGCTCAGGAAGTAAGCCAGGGTTGTGAAACAAAGGAAATTGTTTCCAGTTGGAGCCAAGACTCTTTTTCTTCTGCAATAGCCAAAAGTTGTGGGGACTTACGAGCTTTCTGATGGAAGCTGTTGACTGCTGCCCTGAGAACTGGCTTTTTTGTTTGCTTTTTTGATAGCAGCAAGCTGTAAAAAGCAAAGCCCAAGAAATCCATCATGTGACATCATTATGATAGCATACAGTTCATCGAAGAGTTTAGACCCTCTGCCAAGGAAAGGCCAGACAGAAGTAATACATCTTTATGTCTCTGTGTCACTTCTCCTTCATCCTTTATGGGGAAAAGCAAGTACATTCTTGGCCTGCAGGTTTCACAGATGTCTGCTGACAGCAGAGGAATGGGCCTATATCTAAAATACTGAAGCTGTAAATGAAAGCAAGAAAAGCCACTGGATTCACAAGGGCAGTGACCTTTTCTTAAAACCAGTGCTCTTTGGACAATCATCTTACATTCTTATCAGTGAGAGAAACCCAAATGCTTTTCAGAGTGCATATCATGAATGAAACAAACAGCATAAGAAAGCCAGCCAGAGACTACTTTAAGTAAACAAATGTTTGATTCTGAGAGCGTATTCAGTGCTCCTGACAGCTTGGGGCTAGACAAGAAAGGAAATCATGTTTATCTTAAACCAACACTTCACTGATACCACTAAACGGAGGTGGAAGAACAAACCAATTGGTAATGAAGCCCAAATACTTCACAACGAAGCTGCTTATAACTTTGTTAAATCTTAATTCTCTGTATTGAGTTTTTTTTTTGTGCAGAGTGACACATTACACTTGACTTTTAGTTCCTGGAAAGAAGCTGCTGAACCTGCTTAAACATTTCCTGAGAAAGAGGAAAAACAACTAAGTTTTGTCAAGATTTAAATGGATTTATAAGCATATTTCTTCATTTCCCAATGAAAACACCCTGACTTTTTATCTCATCAGCAACGCTCCTTCAAACTTTAGCAATAAATGAAGCTGGGAACTATTTCACAGCTCACTGTGCAACATGCAAAGCAGGCAAGTTAATGCTGTACAAGCTATTGTGTTCTAGAAGTTTTAATGCTTTCTCAGTATACCTTTGTGTGCAACTTGTCCATACAGACCAGCACAGAGACCATCCTTCTGCTTTCTCACAGGTGCAAATCAAACAAAAATATTGCTTTTTGGCGTTTGAAATGTATGCAGCTTAGGAAAAAAAATTAATTAGGCTGGCAAGTGGACATCCCTGCTTCTACAATTACATCTTATTTTGCCACCATGCATTCTGGCTTGCTTTTCCCCTTTACCAGATCTGACGTTAACTGCAAGATCTGAAGATTTGAGGCACCTAGAGAAGTATTCATAAAGGCTGATTTTAGCTCCACAAGGCTCATTTTCCCTTTGCTCAACAGGATGCATAAGCCTGCTCTGAATGTGCCTCTAGAGAGCTCACATTTTTTTTGCAACTAACTAAGTTGGAGAAATCAGTTACACTAGGCAAAACCCAGCCTTGGCAAGACCCCTTTTAACTCTGTACACCTCTTCTACAGATTGCATTATACATAATACATCAAGTGCTGAAAGTGAGACTCATTTGTGCAGTTATTATTGAAGACCTCTGTTTTCTAAGATACCAAATCCATGCTATTAAGCTTCAGACTCCCTGCTGCTTGTCTCTTCTTAAACTAATGTCTCATGAGACAGATTTGGGGGAAAGTAGGGAAATCCTTTCTAATAAATTCAAAGCAGTACTTAGGTAAACAACAAAAGAACAAATGTTTCCACAGAACAAAACATTTACTAACCATGTCAAACATGTCCACTACAGTCAAATCCTGAGGCAGCTTACAAAAACTTTAGATCGCTGTAAACATTGATTACGGTATAATTCGTCCAAGTAAGCTTTTAGCTAGCACTCAGAATTGACCATTTTTGAAAGGATGATAAAAAGCAAGCCAAAACTTACACATATTCACAAACCTGATATTTAACTGGCAAATTTTTCACCTCTGAAAATTTAAGTATCAAGAAAAATACCAAAACAAAGGGAAATTAATTAATTTGAGTCATGGTAGTTTTCTAGAGAAGCCCTTTGTTAATTAAATTTTAAGCTATGTTTTTGATAAAGGTATTTCAATAATATTAAATTCACCACTGCCAAACTAGCAAGCATAAAAGCTCACCAGCAACAGCCCTTGCATTAGTATTCATGGTAAAGACCAGGTGTATCTCTGCTCCTAGAATAACACTGTGAGATTGAAAGCAAAAAATGAGGAAAAAAAACCCACGTCTATATCCATTGTATTAATTCAATCAGCATTCTATCATTTTCACTTTCATTTACAGTCGCAACAATTAGAAATTTCTAGATTTTTCTTTTTCAATCATACATCCAACTGTAAATGCCTGTCTAAAGATACCATCTAGAAAAACTCATCCACATGTTTTTTTATACAACTATCAGTTGTTACAGATATTACTAAGGTGTAATTTACTGCAGAAGGGACTACCTGAGTCTTCATAGCCACACAGATATTTGATTAGAGATTACTGATGAGAGAAAGCCTTTTTAGCCTTGTAATACCCTTCTCTAATTATGTAATAATTTTTAGCAAATCTTTTCTCACCTCCTCTGATGACTGATTAGATGGTGAAGCAGAACACAGTAAAGAGATCCAGCTTTTACAAGTCACTGTGCCAAGTAATAGCAAAGAGGCAGAAATTACTGTCTTTGCAAGTTCAGTTTAATATATCACACTTGCTATGTTAGACCAATTGCACTGATTCTTTATTACTGGCTATTTTCCCTTGGGATCCACACAACATATTTCTAATTTACAGCTTCATGCCCTCTTACAGGAATATGGCTATCATGATTCGTCCTTCCGTTCACATTTCCCTTCCTGTAAGGACTGCATACTGCCCATGAAGAGACTGTGAATGTTCTTATTGGAACTTAATCACTAGATCCACAAGTAGTTTAAATCTGAATAAGCCCACTTCACTGATAAGCAAAATCCAACCATTCCCACACTCTTCTGCTTTCTATTCATTTTCAACTTCTTGGCCCCTGTTTATGCTGTCAAAAGGGTTCCTGCTTCACTTCACTGCACGGTGAATTGTTTTTAGGTTAAAACCATTCAGGAAATAAAGGCGGGTTTTAACCTCAATCAGTTTCCCATATGAACAGCTGTCCTAGCAAAAGAGAGGGGGACAATTTGGATCAGGGACAGAGGAAGTCTGCACACTGGGGAAACCGGAACAGAACTGCTTCAACTTCCCCCAGGCTTACATTTATGAACTGCTTCAGGTTATACCAGGTTAAAATTCAACTCAACTGCAGTGTTTGATGCCAAAACTGAAAGGCACCTTTAACATATATCCACTCCATAGCTAGCAAAATTAAGTTTTGCAGCTATTAATAGGCTTCTCCAAAGCCTGAGACTTTTTAAAGTTTACCAGTAACACTAGGTTTACACCTTTTAACATCAGCTGTCCAAGTGCTTTTCAGTAAGGCGAAAGATAGTATTACTTCTAAATGGGAACTGACAGTCTTGTGGGATATTTATAAAGATGCCCCTTCTAATCTGTACAGTATAATTTACAGGTCATTTCCCTCTAGCTGAGCTGTGTAATCATCAAGCAAGGATTATTGAATTATCAGAGTAGCACACTGTGTTAGAGGCTTGCATTTAGATGGGTTAGTGCACAATGGAACTGAGGTCCATTTGACAGAGCTTATTTGACAGGACCATGCCAGTGCCTCCTCACAGCAGTTATGTTCACCTGGCCAACAGCAACATTTTACACTAAAAAGCTGGTACAATTTTCCATTATTCAGATCAAAGCCTTCCAAGTAGAAAAATAATTATATCATCGTTAGCAATTAAATGTCATGTAGTAAAGCAGTAAATGATAAGACATAAAAAATTTGCTTTTAGTACATAATTTGTCAAATTTTCAGCACCATCTTCAATAAATTGAAATAACACAAATTACAGAAACACTCCAGATGTTCCAAATAGTTCTTTGTCACACAAATTCCCTGAATGCCAAATTAAAGTTAAATCATATGCACTTACAGTAAAGAGATGTATATAACCAATCTGAGTTGTATCAAATATAGCATAATATTTACATGTACACCACAGTGTGGTTCTTAATTAGCTAGCACATGGTTTTAGACTGCAAAATATATATGTATTAAAGACCTTCTGGAAAGGATTTCACTCAGATTTCCTACAGTAGTGTTGCAACTACCTGAAAGAATCAGGTAAATAAGCCCTTTCTGCTATTAAATATAAAAAGACCAAAATGAGGCAGTATGGCCTCTAGCAGAAGTAGTTGATATGGTTATTTTGGATTCACTTTGGGATTTAAAATAACCTTATATTGAAGAGAAAATTAGTTTTACTTGATTACTTGTATCCATGTACAATTTGGTCCCAGAATATCTTATATTTTTTTTTGCTAGGGCATCAAAACATTAGTTTTGAAAGTGAAGCAAGAAAAAGCCAATGAAATGTGTCACAGAAACTTAATAATATGACTCCATGTCTGCGCAGAATTATACCTTCTCAAGTATTTTTTTCCATAGTACCAAAATCTAGGGAAGAACATACAGAACCACCTAATTTCAAGATTTAACTGACATGCCACCAAAAAATTATGGTCTTAAAATAAAGAACAGAGTTTGCCAGATAGTCTTAATTTAAGAAAATTAAGACTATCTGGTCAGACACTTATACCCAAAAGATAAAAGACTGTTTGGTCAAACATTTAAAGAATGGATTGTTACTACAAAAAGAAAACTACCAAATTAACCTTCTATTTAGCTCTGTATCTTTACAGACAAGGTATTTTATCCCTTCTAGTTTTAACTGAATTTTAACAGAAACAAGGGATTTATGACTTTGCGTAACCCCACTGAAGCATGTCATTAATTCACTTTTTTTAATGTCTCACGGAACTCAGATATCAAAAGTAAGGGAAGCAGCTCTTTTGTAAAAAGGATGATAAAATCCAGACAGCTAAAGGACAAGACAGTGCTACCCAACACAGATAGTTCATGTGTATCCCTAGCTACATAGTACATAGGGATCTGTCTACGCCTTCAGCAATGTGCAGCTTCTGAGATACATATTTGTCAATCGCTCGTTACACATGTAGGTGGAATAACCCACACAAAGTGACAAGACTAGTACAGACCAGGTATAAATATACAAGAACATGCTATATATAGGATACTTATCTTTGAGAAATAAAGTTAGGGAGTTATAAACTTGAGTATGCTTGGGTTATTTAAGCACAGTGTAGTTAATCTGCTATATAAATAACCTTCACAGAGCTCAGTGTGAAAAACCGGTTATTTCAAGCCAACTAGGTAGCTCAACCAATTTGAAACTTCCTTAACTGTAAAAAACCTGAACTACCACATTATTCTATCAACTCCATATTATCTTCCTCAGACAACACCATAAAAAATAAAGATTTAAAAAAAAAAAAAAAATCACATCAACCAAAATATGCTGGTCTCCCCACCCCATGACTTCTTCATAGAGACACATCTCAACACTCTTGTACCACTTCAGTCACACAGGGAACTGCACATAGTAAGTATGTATAGGGAGACAATGTGTAAAAAATAAAAAAAGGCAGCGCTTGCTACACAGTTCCATAAATGCGTAACACAGTTCCATAAAGGTGTCACTTGAAGCTGACACTTCAAGATCACACATCCATGTATCTCAAAGCTTTGGACCACATACTGAAATTCTGATCTACTTTACTGAAATTCTGCTTACTTAAACTTTGACACTACTTCTACCAAAAGTCTTGTTTGATACTCCAATGTTTTAGGGTGGGAGAGGAGAAGGAAGTCAATGAAAGCAGGTCTGGACGGATAAACTAGGAGCTCCTAACAAAACATGAAAAGGAATAGACAAAGCAAGGACAGATGATCCAGGAGGAATACGGAAAAAGCTGCCTGAATGTGCATGGAAAGGAATAGGAAAGCCAAAGCCCAGCTGGAGTTGCATAAATGGCTTCAACAGCCAAGGTGGACTCCGAAAAATGTGCACCCACTTCTAAATGTGGGAAGGGGACCTGGCGGAAACACATACAGAAAAAGCCTCAATACTCAATTCTTTCCTCACCTTGGTCTTTACTGGTAAGATTTGCCTTTGAGATTCCCAGGTCCTTAAGATAAGAGTGGAAGTCCAGAGCCAGGAACGCTTACCCTTAGAGGAGGGGGGTCAGGTTAGGAAACGTTTAAAGAAACTGGACATACATGAGGTTTGTTGTCAGATATGCAAGAGCCTTGTGTTGGATCCACTAGATGGTGCAATCCATCTTCTCCATTAAATATGTTTGAAGTTTATACACATAAGTAATTAATTTTTAAAGAGGAAAAAGTAAAACTTAATGCTAATCAAGGAAAGGTTTATTACTGGAAGAACAAGGCACCAAACAATGTTGGGGTTCAGGAAAGATCTAGGCTTGAAACTCATGTGCATCTCCATTTAAGAGAAACCTAATTTCAGAATATATGAGGTTAAAAAAAATTTTCTTTGCATAAAAAAAATTCAATCAAAACAATATGCCTTATATGATTTAAGTAACAGGGAAATCATCAACACAATAGCACGTTAGCAGATTTACTCACCATTAAGAATGGCTTTCATCAGGCATAAAAAAAAATGGTACTATTCAAAGCAACCTAAAATTAGTCTTAAGTGCTTCAGAAGTAAAACTAGTACCCACTAAGACTAGAATCCCACAGCAACATTTTGATATCTCCCTTGTTATCCATAACCTTGATCTAAATAAAACTGGGTAGATTTTCACTTTTAATTCCCAGTCTTGATAAGGGATTAAGTCAAGGTACAGAAATATAAAAAGGTAAGTAGGTAAACTATTTGAATGGCTGACTACAGCCTTAATCTGGATCACAGCCAGAGTTTATTTCAGCCCTTGCCAAGTTCTTGAATGTTTGAAGTCTGCCGAATCATTGAAGGAGATTCTATATTGCTTATTACTTTCTTGGTAAGTGACTATTTACCATGAAGAATTGTGTCCATTGCCAAGTTCTAGACTTAGAAAGCAGGGTATGGTGTTTCACTGGCCTCTCAGAAAATTGAACAGCTGCACTGCTTTCTGCTTGGCAGGCTTAGTAAAATTAGCAGACCTTCAAAAAGTAATTTATTAGCCCTCTCCTGGCACTTTCTGATGGAGTTTTACTCTCTGCAATTCCTACTTTTTCTCATCATACAAGGTGTTCTTTCCACAGGCAATCAGGATTGTTAATTGACATATTCTGCAACAGTTGGAAATGTAGTTCCCTGCAGTCTAACCCCCCAAAACCCAAAAATTAAAAAAAAAAAAAATAAAAAAAAAAATAGGTAATTCAGTATCATCAGTGACACATTTTGCCAAAGGATAACCCCAAAAATTCTAAGTGATCATTTTATTCTCCAAAGCAACATAAATCATACCCTACTATATTATAAAATTCATACCAAACTCCACTTCTTCTCTACTTTACAAAGTAGCTTTACCAACCATGATGAGGAACTACAAAACAATACTTACCTTGCTAAACTTAGCATAATATTCCCTGACTGAACATTTCCCTTGTAGGCATTTTTTTTTTGGAAAATATTTGTTTGGAAAAATATAATCCTCATGGAAACACATCTGCCATGATGACATGTTGCCTAAAAGGTCACTGCTTTTTGGATGATATGTCAGCCTACCACAACAAAAATATTTTGCTTCTTCATTTCACTTAATTTCAAACATTTTCAGAAATACTTGTATCTTGCTTAATACTCACTACAGTGTAAATAGAAAGTGTTGAATAAAAAGATGAAAAGTTAGCCTAGGATCTTAATTATACGGAGGTCACTACTGACACAACACATCTTTACACAGAGATCATCCATAATACTTTTTGTCTGTTATTATGCCCTGTCCTGCTTGCATACACCACTGACCTTATGGAGAGCAGGAGCCATTACTGGCACCAAAAATCCATTGTAAATGTAATTGACAAGCTGGTTACGTATCAACGGATGTGCCACCTAAAAGGATAGGGAAGAAAAAGACAAAGAACAATACCAGTGAGATTTAAAACAAGACAGGGTATACATTACTATTATCCACTACCAAAACCCTTTCTCAATTAACAAGACATGTTCACTTGCCCTTTTTACCAGCATTTACTATGATTCAAGTTCTTAAAGATCTTTCCTCAAAGAAATACACAAACTCTTTAATTATAGTAAGCCTGCCAAAGTTAAAGAACAGGGCTTTTCAATCTCGCCGCATGCTGACAAAGATGAATGGGTGGACAGAAAAGTGTGTATACCCATACATCAATGGAAGATTTGAGATTCTAAATTTAGCTCCTGCAACCTCGTCAGGGTCACTTGAAGGTGGATTTGCCATTGTTAACTCATCCTTCTACAAGAAGGAAAAGCAGAACAGCTGCTTTCCTGTGGTTCAACAGTGGATAAACCAAAGCACTCTCTAGCTATGGGGTAAGAACATATTGTTCGCATGCCTTTCTCTCAAACACTGTAAAACAAATTAAAACAAGACCTACATTATTCATTCAATAGGTTGGTTCAGAGCTTTAAGAAATGAACTGTTATTAGAAGCCAAAAATTTACTTTTATAATGAAGCATTCGTTTTGCTTTCACAAAGAGAACACACCACCAGTTCATGCATTTGAAAGAAGCTTGATAGAAGTAAAAAAATATTCAATTCAGAAGTACTGTAAGTTATTATATTCGGTTTGAAGCTCACAGAGACTGGAATGTCACAGCCTACATGTGGCCACAAATATATTTTCCCACTTGCAGTTCTTCCCAGACCTCCTTTCCTTTCTAACCTTTGCTTTGGAAAGGGAAAGAAGAAGGGTTACCCATCCTTCACAGTGATCCAGGAAAAAACTAGTAAGTGGCAAGTAGCTACACTGTCGCTTTTTAATGTCTGGCCAAAGGTTTTGGGTCAACACAGAACAAGCCACGCCATGAAGATTATTCCAGGCACAGAACAAAATTTCCTGCAGCAAATGAGCTTTTAATACAGCTGAGGAAAGACTATACACACTCAAGCAGCAGTCAGAAACTGATCTTTCTCCATGTCAGCTGAAGATCCTTAACCATTTTAAGTTTAAAATAATAGGTGCTTTAATTTGTTTGTGGTAACCTTTATATCAACTTTTTAAGAAGGTATCGAATATGACCTCCTGGAAATGTAGATCTGTAGAAAAACTCTGCTTAGACACCAAAATTAATATTGTCTCCTCTTCATGTTTAAACATACATGTTAGAAATCTTCACATTGCATTTAAAGAATGACAGCTACTATTATTTTCCTGTTCAATGCTTTAAGAGTCAATCAGTTGCTTCACTGTATTTTACAAGTCTCATAAAAACATATCTTCTATTTAACAATCAATGTGACTAAATTTTCAGTCCTATTCAGCACATTTCTCCAGGTAACACATAAACCCCCAGTTCTCTAGAATTTGTACCATGTTTTAATAAAATACTGGACAAAGTTTCTATAGGATTTACCAGCCTTAAAAAAAAATACAAAACCAGAAAAATCTCAGTTTATGCTTAGATCAGAGAAAAAAATAAGATAGGAAGGGATCAAAGCCAGAGGAATTAAAAAAAAAGTAATCAAGAAATAATCATTAAGAACAGTGGAATCAAAATAGGCCAATCTAAAATGAATGTATATTTCTTGGAAAATACCTAAATTCTGCTTGGAAAGCTTTCCTTATGTAGTACTTGCAAACAGGCAAACAGTCTATTTTCTTCTAGATACCATCAAGAGAGCTTAGAGAAATGCATTATGTTTTTGAGTGCTTAAATGTATAAAAACTAAACTACATTTTCTCATTTGTGAAAGCAGTCAATTTACTTTTAGTATCGTGGTATTAAAATGCAATAAACTTTTTTTTTGACCCAGAGAATCCTGCCAAGTACATAATGAATATCAAGCTGACACATAAACCTACTGCTTTCATTTGAAATATTTGTCACCCAAAAACAAAAAACCTATTAATTCATCCTTATAACTAGGATGAACAGCACTAAGCATTCATTTTATAGGCAACTTATTTTAGTGTATCCTAAAAATTCCATGCCATTACTAACAGTAAATAAACTCTGCAATTACAAACTTCTGCAGAATATACAAAAAAACCCTACAACTTCAGAAGGGCAGACCGACTCTGCTCCATTACCTGTATCACAGCATTGCAAAATTCAAGGGAATTCATGAACTGCACAAGGGCTGGTGACAAGAGCCAGTCATCTTTCAGCAAACAGTGCCACTCTTCTCCATTTTCTTCCAACTTTGTAGGCAAAGATGAATAGAGGCCACTTAATCCTGTTGCTAACACCTGTATTCCAAAAACAGATGAGAAACAAGTTAACTTTCCAACTATTCATCTGTTTGAATGGAATTGCCAAAAATGGTTTCTCTTACTAATTTTAGTAACATGAGTGTTGAGATTAATTTCATTTCCTTTTGAAAGAGTCCTGTGGCAGAAAGACATGAATATTTTAAAGAACCTTCCATATATTCTGCTTTCAAGAGCTGGTATTTAGGAGAACGTGACGGGAGAAAAATGTTATTAAAGTTTACAGATGATTTATGTAGAATATATCAGTGAAGGACAAGATTGTCGGCGAAGGGAAGAGCAGACACCAGTTGGTCGTCAGCAAACTTCAACTTTATTGCACCTAGTGCCTGGTTAAATACACTAGTTAATGAGCTCATACATAGTGC
>JASSUY010014935.1:0-17006 GCA_032466535.1 Forpus xanthops
TCATGCATGGCCCCATTTGCATGGGAGGGCAGATTGTTTAGGTACAGAATAGACCATCATAGAATCATAAAACAGTTGGGGTTGGAAAGGACCTTAAGATCATCTAGTTCCAACCCCCTTGCTATGGGCAGGGACACCTCCCACTAAACTGTGTCACCCAAGGCTTGATCCAAAGTAAAACAGCCAGCATGGAAAAAAAGATCAGCCAGAGGATATGGGTAGTGTCCTGTGGGACAATGACAATACTGTGGGCTTGATGAAGGCTCCATGTGAAGGAAGCCCCAGCTGCAGTCACTTCAGAAAAGCCTGCAGCCTTTGGCCATTGCTGCCCTTGAGGAAACTGATTACACTACACAGTCCATACTACAGGAAATAGCCAAAGCTGTCAGATCTTTCTCTGAGATACCACTGCCATTAGATACGAAGCTAAGTGGGGACCAGATTTGGGTCACCAGTGGGTAGAGCATGTCTGGGTACTCTACACCTACCTCTGTTATCTTCCAGAGTGCCATCTGCCTTTTCCAGAGTGACAAACAGTGAGGAGGAGGCCACCAGGGCTCTGGCCAGGATGCACCCCTGTTTTGCTGCGCTGTACTGAAGTCAGCAGGTAGTGTCCTATTCAAAACTGTTCTTTCATCCACTATCCTTCCTGTGCTTCATCCCTGCCATAGGTCTTATTTACAGGCTGTTAACATGTGAGAAACCCTAATTCCCCACAAGAGTTTCTCATTAGAGCAGCAAGAAATTCACATCCTTTCCATCCCCAGGAGATGCCTTCCAGCTTCCTGAGGAGCTGAGGAAGAGCTAGACTATGGAGACACACTGTCTTAGCTAGGTAATGTTACTCTGGTTCTTCAACAAAAATGAGTAATGTATTTGATCCACAAAAGCACTCCATGCATGTCAAGAGCCAAGGACAGTGTAATCTCTGTATAACAGAAATAGTGTTATGATGGCAGAATCACAGAGGTGTTTAGGCTGGAAGGGCACCTTTTGACATCAGCTAATCCAATTCCCCAGGCTCAAGCAGCAGCAGCTGAAGCAGGTTATATAGGAAGGTGTCCAGTCAGGTTTTTAGTATTATCTCCACGGATGGAGACTCCACAACCTCTCTGGTTGACACAATGAGAAGCTGCACCACCTCATATATCCATTATGACTTCAGACTTTTTCCAAATTACTGAGGACACTGGGGGAAAACCTCCGCTTCCTCTTCATGTCCCTTTCTGGGTGTTGCCTGCTGCTTTTCTGCCTAAATACTTTCACACCAGCTTTTATAAATCCCGTTTTGCTCAAATGGATTTAGTGTATCAAGTAATTCAGATCACTTGGTGTCTCTGTTGTTATTCAACCACCATAGTCTAGGGGCTGTGGAAGGACCCTATCTGTGGAGGTTTCTCATCAACCTCTAAACCACTGGTGGGAGTTTGGAGCAGTAGTCAGCCCGGTATTGGTTCAAACAGCACCTGCCAGAACCATCCCGTTCACTGACCATTCTCTGAAAGCTGTCTGTACAAATAATTGTGCCATTGGTCAAAATCAATAAGCCTCACATTTTTTATGGATTTAAAAATAAGCGCAGTACACTGGAAATTATCGTCTTTTATTTGTGTCCTAACTCCATACAATTAATTTTGTTTGATCCTGACCCTGTTAGAATACTTTTACCTTTGTTACTGATCTAGAAGAAAGCACTGAAATCATCCAGAAAATGTTCGTAAATGACACAAAATGGGTTTGGGTAGATAATGAATTGCTTGATAAAACTAGTGCATACACATAAACACATACGAAAGTTTTTCAAATTAACAAAGAATTCAGGAATAGGGCCATGAGGATGATCAGGGGACTGGAGCACCTCCCATATGAAGATAGGATGAGAGAGTTGGGGCTATTCAGCCTGGAGAAGAGAAGGCTGCATAGAGACCTCATAGCAGCCTTCCAAGGGGCCCTATAGGGATGCTGGGGGGGTCTCTTCATGAGGGACTGTAGCGAGAGGACAAGGGGTAATGGGTTCAAACTTAATGGGGGAAGTTTAGACTGTGGTGAGGCACTGGAATGGGTTGCCCAGGGAGGTTGTGAATGCTCCATCACTGGAGGTGTTCAAGGCCGGGTTGGACATAGCCTTGGGTGACATGGTTTAGTGTGAGGTGTCCCTGCCCATGGCAGGGGGGTTGGAACTAGGTGATCTTAAGGTCCTTTCCAACCCTAACTATTCTATGATTCTATAATCCTATGAATTTAGCCTGGTATTGTGTGACAGGAAACAGTAACAGCATTACTAATAAAATAGATCTAAGTTCTTCATGTTGCTTTGTAAATAAAATGGGCACTGTGTAAACCCAGAAGTGTAAATCTGGTATAGCCTCACTTTGCAGGCCTTAATACGTAGGATGATACAGACTTGCACTAGAAAGAATCTACAGTGATATAGACATGCATCTATAAGGGTACAGACGCAACCCTAGAAGATTAGCCCTAGAAGGGTTACTGATTTTACTTTTGCATTCACTTTGCTGAACAGAATGTCCAAAAAGCATCAGACACAGGAACCACCATCAGCGAGATGCAAAATAGCATTTTTCTAATGCTAAATTAGGAAAAAAAATAAAATAGACAAAGCTGCTCAGCTTTACATAGACTGAGACAGATCATGATAAGCAATCTGTACTGAGGCAAAGTGCCTCCTACAGTGAACTCTTGTTTCTGCAGAGGTTCCTACACACAGATGCTCTGAGACAGTCTGAAATTTAATCTCTGAAAATCAGCTGAGTTAGGAAAGCTGTATTTCTGAAGAGCTGGCCACCTGCTGACGACTCCTTCACTAGAATTGAGAGCACTGTGCACCAGTGGATTTTGTGTTTTGATTGAAAATGTATTCCTTCCGTGTGCTCTGCTTTGCATTCTTATTTATTTACTTTGCTGTGATTTTTTTATAATGTTAAAAACATACTGATGTGAAAGGATGGTTCTAGGGTAAATTTCCTGAACTCTGCCACAGGCTAGCTCATGGGTGAACAGAATTAGCTACTGGATGCTTTCTGTATTTTAATGGTATCAGTGAAACCACAGTTTGGCAAGCTTGAGCTGCTGTTCACGGTTTGATGGAAAAATTACTAGAGAAGAACCATGACAGGATGACAGTGGGGCTTCCAATTACGGGGGAAACTGCCAGGGGAGCAGTCTTTTTTGCTTATCAGAGAGGAAAGAAGTGACTCCATCATCAACGTGTACCTTTGTGGGCACTGGAATTTCACTAAAAGGGGTTCTCCCTTAGTAAAAGCATTAAAATAAAACCAACAGCTGAACCTGAAACGAGACAATTTCAGACCTCAGTTGCAGTGAATATTTTGTGAAGAAGGATATTTATCGTTGAAAATCTCATCAAACAGTGTGGAAGAATATCCTTCCATCTCTGGATCTTTCATCTCAAGAATGGCACTATTTTTTTTCCCGTAACATCCACTCTAGTGCAATCTACGTTTAATAGAGGCAAGGGATCTGAACAGATTATCCCTGTGGTTTTCTGGCCTTTTGGTGAGCAGGTTTGTGGGCTTCTTTCTTAGAGTGGTCAGCAGGATAGTGCTTAATCTCACTGTGGAGAACTGCATCACCGTCCCCTTACAGAAAGGCGTATCGCTCTTCACAAGCAGAAACACCCAACAACCTCCCCAGAGAAAGCCTTGTAAGCCTCTCCCCAGCAAGCAGTATATCACAACCTCCATCCATACAGCACTGGGCAGAAGATGGCACGCACAATCTCACAGGGATCAAACCCATCACACCCTCCTCCCAAGCAACCAGCCGGTACTACGGCACCATCCCACAGGACAGAACTAGACAAAACCCAACCTTTTGGGTCACAGCCACCCAAGAAGCTCACCATCAACCAGATGTGAGAAATGGGAGCATTCCACATTGTGCCGGCACACCACGCCGGTCTCCAAAACCAGTTTGTGAGGAGTGGGTGCCCTTCTATGCTCCTGTCCAGCCTCCTTCATCCCGCCACGGCCGTAACTTCGCTTCCCACACTCCTTCCCTGTCCGCACGAAGCCGCTCACCTTCTCCAGCAGCACAGCACCGCCAGCCAGCCGTGGACCCCCTCGCTTCTCCCGCCGCAGCCTCCGGGCTGGGTTCAGCCAGCACAGAGCAGCCGGAGGGGGCTGCCAGGCGTTACGAGGCCAAGCGTGACGCTCCGCCCCTTCCCCCTGCCTCTGGCCCTGGGGGCACGCTGCCTCCCTGCTGAAGGTGACCTCCGGCAGGGAGGAGAAGAGGGGGAACAGGGGGAGAAGGGGAGGTATCCATCTCCCCTGTCTATGGAGAGGGAGGTGTTGCATGGATCAGGGTGAGTGGTTGTTTCTGCTCTAGCCATACCATCGTAAACCCAAGGGACCCTTCAGCAGACCCACCCTTTTCAGCCCTTCCCTCCAGCTTGGGCTCTCATTACAGCTGAGGGAGCAAAGCAGCTCCCTGGGCTGGTGCATGGGCCTTGCTCTGGGGCCGTGCCAAGTAAGAGTCCTTGATGGCAGGGCTCAGAATGACTGTGGGCTGCCAGAGCTTGCCCTTGGCTACCAAGGCAGCCTGTGTCAGTGAGCATTAGACATCAGGCACAAACTACAACTGGTTCAAGGTCCTTTCAAGGAGCCCAGTGGGTCAGGCTCCTCAGACACACCATTACCAGAGCATTATGATAAAGCTGAAATTATTAATGACAGCTACAGTGACTTGCAGGCATTTCACCCATTCGCAGTACCTGTGCCCAGGCTATAGTCCTGTGCCAAAGTCTGCTTTCTTCCACGTGAGTGTGGAGAGGAAGCAGCTCCTGGGGTCATGGACACAATGCAGGTCCTAGGTCTTGGCTCTGAGGCACTGCTTTTTTCTCCTGAGGAGACAGATCAGTTTGTGTATCTGTAGCAGCGACACAGGCCTCCCTGTTCCCTAGAGCTAGGGCCACATGGAGGACCTCTAGGGCTTGAGGTGCCCCGATAAGCCTCTGCACTCCCTCTGGGGCACAGTTTCATGGGGAAGGCTGAGAGGACAGAGGTGAAAGTGTCCCAGAGGAGAGCAGAGCAGCCTCATAGCCGTAAGTACTCTGGGTCTCCAGTGCAGGTAATTGCCTTCTCTTCAGGGAGCAGGCAAGAAGATTCAGTCCTGAGTAGCAGTGAGGCTCCCAGCCATCCCTGTGCTTCTGGATATGATGTGGGGAGCACGGCTGTGGGCTGATGGCCTGCAGGTCTAGTGCCACTCTAGGCTGCTCCTTTACACTCATTCTTGAAGGATCCTCCACAGACTGGGAAAGGCCTTCAATGTGCTGGGTTAAAACAGGTGCAGCAAAGGGTCCTAATCAAGAAGGACTCCCACACCTCTTTAATAGTTCCTTCTCTTCCCTTATCCCTCTTCCTTAGCATACACACAACAGCCCACTTCACTCCCATTAGAATAACAACAGTTCTTCAAGTACACACCCTGCACAGCTCTAAAGCATCAGCATTGTCAGTGCTCAAGCCAGATGGTACCAGCGGTATGGTTGCAACTGGAACACTACCCCTTCAAAGACAAATTTGCCCTGTTTTAGCAAGCCCCTGAAGAGTCCCTGAGGAGACTGGCTGTTCCAACACATCATTAGCAGGACACTCTGTTTCTCCATTGTTGGCTTTAGTGTGAGCCTTTTTCACAGTATCCCCAGCTAATGACTCTGGTGATTTCCACAGGAGGTAAGTTGGGTGAGGAGGTTTGTACTCCTGTTTCAGAGTTGCACAAACCCGCATCGTTCCTTACTGTGAGAGGCACCAACAGCATCTAGATCGATGGAAGATTTGATGCCATTTGAACCCGAGAGAGCATTCTTTGGTGGTATGGAGGCTTATAAGCAAGGGCATGTGTGAGAGAAAGCTGCTGAAATACAGACATCAAGCTCCTTTACCAGAATTTAAATGGCACTGCTGTTTCAATACTGTAGTCTACGGCAATACTCAGTTTATCTGTATATATTCAAATGGATCATAAGCATTTATCCAGTACATCACTGATGGCAGCTTTTCATAGTCACTGTGCCTTAATTTCCAGCACTCAATTTTACTCAGCCCTTTTCAGAGCCAGCTTTGCCTGATGCTGAGATGAGAATAGCTCTGATTTTTCCCATTGCCTTCCTACTCCTACTAACAATTCTGTGAGCTGTCAACAATTTCCTCCCCTTCAGCTTCAGCAGGCAGGCAAGCAAGCCATTCTGCAGGGTTCTGTATTGGTGAGGGGTGCCTCCTGGACAGAGAGCTGGGGCCCTGGGATCTCCCTGGCACAGGCAGGGTGCTCAGAGGAGTCCGCCAGCTGCGCTGACCATTTGTGCTGAGGTCATTCAGAGCTACTCCATCGCTGAGGAATCTGCTGGCCTCCTTCCTGACAGTGCCGTACAGCGTCCCACCTCGCCTGCCAGCTATCATAGCATGCTCGTGCTGAGCCCAGGCCCTGCTCCCCAGAGGTACATCGCAGCCATGCTCCCCAGCTTTGTCAAACTTCCTTGCACCCAAAGCCTCTGGTCACCCACTGACCACCATATCTGCTTCAAACACCCTGCGTTGGGTGCAGAGCGGTTGCAAGAGGCAGTGCTAATCCATTGGAATCTGTGAGCACTGATCCAGATGCCTCAGAGCAATACCGGGGTGGTGCTCTTCCACTTCAGCATAGGGAGAGGCACTCACAATAGCTGTATTTTTAACCTTTTCTATTGTAATCTCTCCTAGCCTGTCCTCCAGGGCTTAAAACAATATACAATAACCAGTATTTAGAGTGCACATTAGCCTTCTTCCTGAAGCTCAATGACTTTCTTGTCATCACAGGTGCAGCCAGGCACTGCCCAGGTGGCAGGATGGGCTTTTCCCATAGTTTTGCACAAGGTGAGAGCAGAATAGGCCCAGGGATAGACTTGGGTTCAGCTGAGGTCACTCATCAGGTGAGTTTGTGATGAAGCAGGTCCAAGGTCCAGCTGAGAAGCTGCGGGTCATGCTTAATGGTAGCCAGTGCCAAAGACAGCCCAGTGATTTCCCGGCAGGTCTGAGATCAAGCCAGCAAGTCAGTCCATGTGCCAGGGTCCAGACACAGTGTCTAAGGACAGACACAGATGTGAAAGAGATGGAGGTAACTATGATACAGTTCAGGCAAAGACAAAAAGCCCAGGGCTGAGCTGAAATGGGGCTCCTGGTCCCATGGGCAAAGGTTGCAGGTCAGACTGGTCAAGGCCATCAAGACCTATCAGTGCCCTTGGGATAAGACAAAAACTATGCCTCCAACCTACCTCTCAGTTTTTCAGCAGCTTCATATCTGCCTCTAGCTGGAAGGCAAAGGATGCTTCTACTCGCTGAGGAGCACTGATCCCTCCTGTGCTTCCTCACCTCATTTCTGCAGCTTCATCTTCATAGGGCAGCCAGCCAGTGCATTGCAAAGTGTCTTCCACCAACCAACTCCTAGGGACCAGTGCTGCTGGGACAGTGTCCCAGTGTCACTGCCTCATCTAATGCCAAAGCACCGCACAGGCCTCTCCTTGGGCTGTCCCCAAAATTAGGAGGGAGAGCTCCTACATGGGGTGCCAGCAGTGAGTGCCTGCTTTCTGACATGTCTAGGTGGCCAGGGAGAGGCTGGGAATGCTCATGGGTGAACGTTTGGGAAACACAGGTCAGCTGAGCTCTGGCACTGGCCAGGGGTATCATAGTATCACAATGCCAGGATGCCCCTCTTGAAGCCAGTTTGTGCTTCCCCAGGGCAGCTTCAGCCAAGGTCATTCCTGGAAAAATGGTTTCCTGGGGTAATGATTGCACTTGATGATCTTAAAGGTCCTTTCCAACCTAGTTCATTCTGTGATTCTATGAAAGACATCCAGTGACATAGGCTCCTGGCTGCTTGGAGCACTGCCTTCTCTAAAGAAAAGATGACAGAGGAGAGAAGCCATATTAGCTATAATAAATAGGTATAATAAAACCTTCAGGGGAATAAATAAGGTGAAAATAAATTACTGCTCACTGTCTCTTCAAAAGATACAACACGAGAACTAGGGGCAAGTCAAAGCAAACACAAGGCTTCATCCTGCAGCACACCTTCAGCCATCGACACCTTGCCTCAGGAGAGTGTGGGTAATAGACGCTTATGTGGTTTCATAAACTAACTGGATAGAGATGCTGCAGAGGAAATGCACAATTAAATACAAAGATTCAACACCTGTCTCAGGCTGCTGGAGGCTAGGAGTATACATGGGGGATTTACTACATACTTCCTTGCTCTTTTATTTTCCAAGAAGAATTTGCCACTGGATAGTCTCACATGCAGGATATAGCATTAAACAATGTTTTATTCTGATCTGCTTAGCCATTCTCATTCATTGCAGTAATGAAATGTTCATTATGCTGCAGCGACCCTCGAGCACAGCTAGCAAGGCAATACCCCCCATGGCCATCCTGTGCAATGAAGCCCCGTCCCTGCTATTTAAACAACTGGTGAGTGATTGTCTGTCCTGGGCTAGCTCATCACCTCTGCAGTCTCTCTGTGCCAGGGTGACAGCTTTCAGATGTGTCAATCTCCTTAACTTGATGAGATATTGTTGCATGGACATGTATGGCAGGAACAGGGATTTCAACTTCAACATCCCTGCTACCACAATTCACAGAGAAAAAAAGAGGCAGGACAGCTGTGGCAGCCTTGGGGCAGATCCCCATTCCCGCTAGCCTACAGCTATTCCTCCAGCAGCAAGGTAAACCCTGTAGTAGCTATAGGACCTGTCTACTGCTGTGGTCTCTGGAGATATTTCTGTTTGCATAGCCCATGCAGTGAACTTCCCTCTCAGGGATAATCTCAACATATGACACAAGCTATAGGATGTCCAGCTGTGCTCTGTCCCCAAGGGAGCTCAGGTACAGTTTAAGTCTTCCAGAGAGGCGATTTCATCAGCCTCTGTGACCACATGAAAACAGGCTTCATTCAGGGGAGGTTCAAAGTCCTCCTTCATCAGAGAGTCAGAGAGAGCTGTGGGTGCAGGGACATTAGCCAGGATTGTTCCAGAGATAAAAGGAACTGATCCTCCAGACTAAACCTGAGCTGCCTCATCTTTATACCCTGTCATAGCCAGTGGCTCCGTCAGTTCTCAGCAACCTCACATATCTTATAAAGCATTCCCACACTTTGTGGAGAGGCTTCTCTCTTCTAATCCTCAGTTCTGAATCACAGAACCAGGCAGAAAGGATACATCCAGAATAAACATGTCCATCCTATTGTGTCTTGAACATATTACCATTTCTGACAGTGCAAACAGAAATCTGTGGAAGAATGTACTGAGCAGGTTTGGAAAACTCCTGAGTAGGCTTGGCCAGTAAGAGTGGAAATACCACAATGCTAAACCAAAATGTATTATCCAACTCATGCAAAACAGGGAAGAGAAAAAAAGTCTTTGGCCTTCAGTGACATCTTGTTCTTGTTCTTTTGTACCTCCATCAATCCATTATAACTCCAGCAATTACACAGAACTGTTTCAGTTTGCAACACATTTTGGCTTATACTGCACTTATATTCCAAAGAAGTTCAGAGTTATTCCAACAAAACTGTGTGCAGTATGAACAGAAATTAGTCCTAAAACAATAAGAAAAAACAAACCAACCCCCTCAAAAAACCTACAACCAACATAAAAGAGAACTTGAATCCACAGATCATTTTTTAAAGGATTTCATTTCCTGGATGCTGCTAAAGATATCTTTTTAATAAAAGCTTGGGGAGGGAGATTGTCCACAGACTTCCTAAAACCACACATGCCAGTAATTTCTGGAGGAACCCAGAGTGATTGTGTATCATTGCCCAACCGTCTAGTTTCCTGAGATATTGCTGTTCTTTACCATTGTGCCCATTTAGTTCAGTACCAGCTCACTTCTGCTGAAAAACCTCACAGCTTGCCTAGGCTAGCAGAGATCACAGGCTTACACTACAGGAAGCTGGTCTTCCCACGCAAGCACATGTATATGAGTTTGCTTAAGGCATCACTATGAGCATCAGTCTTTTGCTCAGATGAAATTCAAAGTGCTTCTCTCCTCAGCCACTGACCCAGACTTGTGACTGTGGCCAGCTGTCAGTGATAAAAACAGGACATTAAGCAGATATTTTCCTACATTAGGAAAGATGCAGATTAAAGCTTCTTCTATAATGGCCATATCAAGTCTTTAAAAACTATCCATCTATTGGGGTCCCTGTGCTATACAATGCTATTCCTTCAGAGGAGGAAATGGTGATGGTATTGGTGATGATCTGGCTGGAGCATAAATTAGGAGCCTCTGTGTAATGCTGCCCAAGGGCTCTCAGCCACAGCTTTGAAAGCTGAAAGCCTTCCAGCTAATGCATTATTTTCTTTCAGTGACTTCATGGATAAAGCATCATTTCCTCTGTCTTAGGCTCTCCCATGGGGTCAGTAAATTTCACATTCAAAGAAAATTTTAATTTCTGAGTGAGTGACAAGCAGGAATGGCGATTTGAACCCTAATCCCTCTCTTGAGTAGTGAATGGAGCGTCTTGTAGTAATGTACTAATGGAGCATCATTAGTACATCAGACAGATGCTGTCAACAATATCATGAGAATAGCAAACACCAACCAATCTGAGCCAGCTGGAAAACAATAAGATTTGGGATGGTCCCGTTTCCCCTCCATCAGCCTGCATCCCTCCTACTAGTATAGCATGAAACAGTACAGACATCTTTCTTTTCCTCTCTCTTCCAGCTATTTTCCTTCCTTCTAGATTGACCATTCCCCAATTTGCTCGGGGGGAAGAAAGAATTAATATCTAAAACTTGTTCCACTTTATTAATCCCTGAATTATTTCTTTCCTTTCAAATTATTTTCTAGCTCCTTGTCTTTCTACTGAAGCATGCTGACATTCTTCTCTTCAGTCCCCTTTGCATGTACCACTTGGCATCAGCCCAGCAGCATAAGCACATCTGGGAGACACTGAAATAAGGGTCTAGCAAGGGAAGGGGTCATCTGAGATTGCAGAAGAATCCCAGATGCCCATTTTTCCCCAAGATGCTTTTGTCTTTCTAAGGATTAACTTCCATCATCCCATCAACTTTGCTGTCTGCTTCCTGTCATTATCCTGGGTTCAGCAATTCCTGGGAATTTCACTTTGCAATTTGGCATAAGACCTACAAATCACCCAGCAACAGCCATGAAGCAACACAAAGCCACCTGTCTCTCACAGTGCCATTGCTTGCAGTCTGATGGGGAAAGGCTTAGTGACAGCAAGGACTGTTTATCTCTTCAAATCTCTAGGGCACCTGGAAATAGAAATGTCCCCTGCCTTGCCTCTCCAGTGCTGACCCACTGTTTCCCCTCTGAAGCAGATCTCCCTTTATCTCTCTCCACAGCGGGGCTCTACCTCCACTTAGTACTGTTGGCTTCTGTTCTTCTCCAATTGAGGTATCTCTGCTGATGTTATCTACTGTGCAGCTGAGGCTGATTCTTAGCATGTTAAGTTGAAGAGATGGAGGGAAGGCACGGGATACCCATGACTTTCAGGAAGCACCATCACTGCCAGTGTCTTTCCCCACCTGGACACCCCACTTCTGCATGTCCTGCCTTACCATCTGCCTCCTACCCCCTTCACTTACGTATTTGTTTTTTCACCTCTCAATCCTCACAGACAGAAAAGATATGTTCAGCAGGTCCTTGGCAAGCAAAAAAATACCTGCACAGGTACGATGTACCTGTACTAATGAAGGTGATCTTTAAGGGTCAGCTTTAGGTCTCTTTTCCTCGTTTACTCCCCACTCTCTTCAGCACCTGTCTCCTGCAACTTTCCCTTTCACAGCAGACATGTACTCCCTCTTCATCCCACTCTTCACTTTTTGCCTGTTCCAATTTCATCAAAGACTCCTTCTCTCTCCTTCCAGAAAGACCCTACAGCTGTGCCATCTCTTCCTCTTCTGTGTTCTATGTTGGTATATGGTAAGTGACCTGTAGTCACTTACAATAGGTAGCTGCTTGCAGACATTTAGTCTGCAAACAGTGAAAAAATTGAAAGAGAGATGTTATACAGACAGATAGGGCTGGGTCTCAGAAGTATTTTGCAGAGGCAGAAAAGACAGGAGTATGTGCACTGCAGTCATGCTGCCAGCCACTGCAGTACAAGCCCAATCCCTCTTGGAAGCCCTTTAGCTTTTGACTCAGGTTATCTCCATGTCTCTCAGAAAGAAAAAATCTGAGCAAAGTTAGAGCTAGACCAGCTGGGTGAGCAAAACAGGGAAAATCTGGGACAATAATAGGCACACATTCTATTCTTAACCATCTGGTGGGCTCACCTACCTTACACTGCTAAACTACCCCAAGCTGCTAGGCTGCTGCATGTAGTTGCTCACAGTGGCAATCCTACTCACAGGGTCAATTTTCACAACTCGCTGCTCTCTAAAGCAACATCACAGAGCACTACGAAGTACAATGTTTGCAAATACATGCAACAACATGCAAATTACTCTTTCCGCCTGTATCTCTTTCAGGTTGCAAACACCAATGCCTAAAAATTACTTTCAGCTTTTTGCCCAAAAGAGTCAGAAGAGGCAATAATGTTTTGACTTTACTGAAGGACAGGGGGTTTTTACTTGTGGTTAGGCACCCATCTGAGGTATCTTGGCAACCGTCTTCACTTTCTAAGGGCTCTGGGGAAAAAGAAAGAACCTTAAATAAAGTTTCAACAGTCTGTAAGCTCAACACCTGGAAGAAAAACTAAAGAACAGTTTAATAGTGCGGTGGGATATTTTGCAATCCCCTTAACAAATAACATTATGACAGTTTTGCTGAAGTTCATGGCAAACTACCAGCCCAGATGCAAGATTTCCTCGCTAGCTCTTAGCATAGCAGTGGCAGGAAGAGAAGGAAAGAAAATATATTGCCACAGGTGCCACCATCTGCTTCATGGTCTGAAAGGAGAACTTTGTTTTAGAGCTTTATAAGCCCATTTCATTCTCGACTTTCTGAAATCCAGTGCTCTGTTATCTGCTGGACTTTGATATACTTTAGTGCCAAAGATGAGAAATGGGCAAATAAGTAACGTGTGGAGGGCAGTTTCTGAAGGCATAAAGAGGAGATAGGCACTAAACCCCCATAGGAGCTCTGCAACAAAAGTACTCATTGTAAGTTTACCGTTATGTTTTCTTACCCTACATGAAACAAAGCTAGATTGGTTTGTGTCCCTGTAGCAAAACTACCTACCTGAAATATGGCTCCCTCACTACACTTTTCTAGAGGCTAAAGCTACTACTCATTGCCTGTGGTGAAACACATTGGAGTCTCATTATTTAAAGGTATGAAGTCCAGTTTGATTAAAACCTATGCCAGGTAGGCAACTACAGTCCTAAATAACAAACTTAATATGCCTGTGGTTGTGGCCAAAATGAGTTACAGCAAGGCCTTCGGATGGGCAGGAGCTGAATTTACAGGTGCAGTCACTTTTACAGTATCTTCCATCAATTCTCCAAGCTCCAGCAAGTTCAACTTCTGATCAGCCTGCTAGCCACAAACCCTCACTAATCCAGCCCAGCAATCATTCATCTTCCTCCCTACAGCCTGCTCTGTCTGCAGAGACAAAAACCCCTCCAAGATATATCAGCAGAGTTCCTCAGAGCCAGAGGTTGCCGCTGAGGAAGAAGAACTGCTCCTCACGCTAGCACTGCTGGCACCATGCAGAGGGACATACATTTAAAGAAAGTGTGTGATCTCTTATAATGTACCACAAAGCACAGATGCCATTCTGCCTGCAGGCTAGAAGGTATTAGGTAATTTTGTACACTGACTGCACGTTACTTTGTGGACATACTGGCATGTGCATTTATGCAGGTGGATGAGTCATGGGGATGTGCTTTTCTTTGTCCTTAGTGACTATGGCCAGTACACAAAAAGCTCATTCTTGCTTGGAGTTTAGGAGTTAAAACAGCTGAGGAAGGTTCTTAAGATAAAACAGTGACTATCTGGTTGTCCTGGGTTCAGCTGGGCTTAAACCATGACACTGGTGTAGACATCACAGTAAAAAAATACAGTAAAAAAAAAAAATAAAGAAATGTTAACCTGACAGAAATGCAAAAATGAAGTAGAGTCAAAGAGTCATCTTGTTGATTAAAAATGGCTGCCATAAAGATTAAACCGAACCCCCATAAAAGAGATCCCATTCAGTGTGTAAAAAAAGTAAACAAGTAAAGAAGAACTAGAAGTTAAGTCTGTGTGATATGAAACAAAGATATCAGATGCTACCAAAACACTTGTGCCAGAGAGCAGAAATCAGAACCTGGAATTCAAATTCCAAGAAGGCAGAGGATCCAGTGGTTCAGATTCAAGCTTTGGCTATTTTCTCTTTTATAAACGATCTTCATCTTCTTGTGAAGAGGAATGCATCAGCAGTGGGAAGGATATCATAGAATTGTCAAATCATTTAGGTTGGAAAAGACCTTTAAGATCATTGAGTCCAGCCATAAACCCAGCACTGCCAAACCCACCACTAAACCACGTCCTTAAGTGTCACATATTCACATCTTTTAAAAACCTCCAGGGATGATGACTCCACCAGTTCCCTTGAATTGTTCAAAGGGCTATAAAGTTAATAGGAAAGGACTTACAAAACAGCACAACACCCAAAGGAACAAAAGTATCTGCTTGAGGCCCTGATCAGGCATCACATACCTCCTATGCCTACTCCACTGTTCTTCTGCAGCTGATTCACCTTGTATCAAGGCTGCTAGGTTCAGTAGAAGTGAACATTATAAACCTGAGTTTGTACTGTACAATGTATACACCTGTTTGTCAGTGCTCTCTAGACACAAAAGATATTCTGAAATACAAGTTTATAGAATGTGCCTGTGGTTTTTAGTAAATTAAATGTTAGCACTGGCAAAATGCTGAGTTTTCCATCGTAGATGCTTTATTTCTCAAATACAAACACCAAATATGTAATGAAATGCAATACCTGTCCTACAGCCACTCTCAGTTCTCTAAGGCCAATGAATTTTGACAAAATACTCCTCAGTTTCACACCCTTCCTTGTCTCCAGAGTAACTTGCTAAAGCTTAGCCAAATTCCCTGAGACATCTGTTCATTCACATAAAACCCCAGCTGTAATGGTTTGCTAGCCAAGATATTACCTCCTAAGAAACCAAGGCTCTTTTAATTAAAATCCATGTGAGACAGTGGTTGTAGGGAGATCAATTTCATTGTCTCTGTCTGTTCTCATAGCAACCCTGATAAATGGAGCATGAATCCATAGCTGGGATTTTGAACTACCTTTATAGACTATCTGAACCACATACCCACATTGCTTTCTTCCAGAAAGGTTTGTACATTGCTGTCCCCCCGTTACGCAGAGCTGCACAGGCACATACATCAGATGCGTCTTCACCAGTGAATAAAGGTATCTGCAGTTTTCTTATGTCAAACTGTTTCTCTTCTATATATGATGAACCTAGAACCATGTTAGGACTGGCAGGAAGCACTGAAGTCACTGTCCGCTCTTCCCTCCATCTGTAGGTCACTGGAAGCTGCACAGGTGCAGCCTAAGGGCAGGATCAGGGAGGGCATCATGGAACTTCTCACCTCCCATATGGAGGGACTATTTTTTACCAGCATGACTCATGGCAACAACACACTACAGGCCTGAAGAGGCTTTTCTTGTGCTGGCTGGACCCACTAAGAACAGGCTTACCTTTCCTGAAATCAAAGAGCAAGGAGATGGGAACACAGCGTGTGGCATCCAAACCGGATAAGAGCATTAGTAGCTGACCAACTTATAAGTGAAGAAGCAAGGGAAGATTTTGCACTTTTACCTCACAGGTCTGCATGAAATCTTTTTGAAACACAGGAAACTTTTGTTCATATCAACTCAGTGTGATGCAGGGAGAACTATTTTCTTGTGGGAGATACATGGTGCATTGCAGGAGGAAGTGGAAGAAGTGATGTAAAGAAAGGGTTTGAAATGGAGGGATGGCTGAAGAACCACTGGGGATATGGAATCTGAGGTGGGACCGATCTGGTGGGAAACTGAAGCAGAGACACTGTGGAGTTCAAAGACACACAAGCGGCTGCAGCTCCACCGCAGACCACTCAGGTCTGAACTGATATATGCCTCTGGGCAGGATGAAGCTAGACTGAACATGACTGCATGAGAGAGCTGCCAGGCATAGCTGGCAGAGGCAAATGAGACAAGAAAAGCATTGTGGGGCAATGGAAACAATTGAGGGGCTGCACCTTGAAGGACGATGTTCTGTGAAAGCTGAGGGCTCCCTGGGCTCACATGAGGTTCTAATAATGTTAAGATACACAAGATCAAATTTTAAAGTCTATTTTTATATTTATAGATTTCAGCATTTTAAAAGCCATTTCCAAGCATCTACCTAGAAAATAAGTGAAAATAAGCAGTGTTGTTGCAAAAGAGTTTTGGAAAATATTTTGATGGCTTTAAGAAGTGATTTTTTTGAGTGCGCCCTCAGCAAGTTTGCCAATGACACCAAACTGGATGGTTCAGTTGATACACTGGAGGGAAGGAATGCCATCCAGAGGGACCGTGACATGTTTGTGAGGTGGGCTGATGACAACCTGATGAAGTTTAACCATGCCAAGTGCAAGGTCCTCCACCTGGGTCGGAATAAGTCCAAGCACAGCTCCAGGTTGGGCAGAGAAGAGATTCAGAGCAGCCCTGAAGAGAAGGACTTGGGGGTGCTGGTCAATGAGAAAATGAACATAAGCCAGCAGTGTGCACTTGCAGCCCAGAAAGCCAACTGTATCCTGGGCTGCATCAAAAGGAGCGGGACCAGCAGAATGAGGGAGGTGATCCTGCCCCTCTGTTCTTGTGAGACCTCACTTGGAATATTGTGTGCAGTTCTGTTGTCCTCAACATAAAAAGGACATGGAACTGCTAGAACAAGTGCAGAGGAGCCATGAGGATGATCAAGGGACTGGAGCACCTCCCCTATGAAGATAGGATGATAGAGTTGGGGCTGTTCAGCCTGGAGA
>JASSUY010014936.1:4602-15562 GCA_032466535.1 Forpus xanthops
GGCCCGGCCCGGCCTGCCGCTGTCTCCCTGCCCGCCGGGGTCTCCGCCGGCAGCGACAATGTTTTCTCTCAAGCAGCCCAAGCCCACCTTCAAGTCCTACCTTCTACCGCTGCCTCAGGTAACAGCCCTTTCCTTCCATTACTGACCTGCTCGGCTCTTCCCCTCCCGGCCCTGGCCTTGACCCTGCTCGGTGTCGCCGCCGGGTCTTGCTCTCCGGAGCGGCGACTGGGCCAGTCCGTCCCGGAGGGGGCGCCCAGGGCTGGGCCCGGAGCTTCTCCCCGCTCGGCTCAGTCCCCGGCTGGTGGGCGGCACGCCAGCCCCTGCGGGCCCGGCAACCCTCCGCCGCTCGGGGAGACAAAAGCCGGGCAGTGGGTGAAGTCGCACACAGACACCGGGTGAGCAAGTGCTGGTGACAGGGCCAGGTTTCGCCTGAGGAGCAGAACTAAATCAGAACGAACTCTTGTGCTGTTTAAAACCGGCCAGCGTGAGATTATGTCGGAAAGTTACGAATAATGCCTCAGGTGCTCGCGTTCCTCTGGGTGGGATCGGCGTTACCCGATGTCGCGCTGTGCAGTAGTTTGGGAAGGGAACAGGAGCGTGCCTGTTACTCGGAGCTGAATTCTCACCACAGCTATGGTTTCACGTTTAAAACACTGCTGATCGCATGATTAAGAAAATCAAGTGTCTGTAATAAAATGCTCTATGTGGTGTGTATCCTATCCACAGTATCTGGTAGAGCTACCAGGATTTCTTGGTGTGGTCCTAGTGTGCACTTGACAGAATGTGATTTTAATTGATGTATTTGAGGCCAGGCAGAACCTCTTCTAAGCAGCGTGTTTGACATGTTGACTCATGTTTGCTCTTTCAGTTTCTTGGTGAAAGTGGAATGTTGATGCAACATACTTCTGGATGTTCCTAGTCATGGGAAGTAGTATCACTCTCAATGTAGGAACCATAGGCATTAAGGTTATTTGCTGCAGGCTCCAGGCTTTCTATAGAAGTATTTTTATTTTTAAGGTTTGACATTAAATGTAAGAAGGCATGTATGTGTTCTAGGCTTTGGGTTTGGGGAAGTTTTTCCTGTGCTAGAAAGTCACGCATGTGAGAAGTTGGTAGAGAGTTTTGTACAAGCTGGAGCATGTGCGTTAGTGCAGATCTTGTTGTAGGACCTGGGTCTCTATGGAATGTCAGTCCAAACTGGTTTTTGTTTGACCTGTGTGGGTTTTTTTTATAGCCTAGCTTACACAGTCAAACATTGGCAGCTCCATTTACTATTCTTCTGGTGAAAAGCTGAATGTGCACAAAAAAAATGTCATTACCTTCACAGAAGAATGTTGCTATGATTGGATCGTAGCTTTTTTAAGATCAGCTTTCTCAGTTAAAAGAAGAACTTTGTTGCCCAAGTAGATCATATTTGTGCCTGACTGTAAAGTTCTGATTCTGAAGGAAGTCATTTGTTTTTCCCCCTTCAGGCTGAAGACCATATAGCGTCAGAACCAAGGATTAAAAAACTGGAACCAGTACTTCTGCCAGGTAGGTGTAAATCAGGAATTTGACAGATACCTCAACAAGGGTATATTTAGCCATTTGTTTATTATAACAGAATTGGTAAAATGTAGTTAGTTTTTCCTATTTTACTGTAATTACTGACTTTAGTATATTTTTAATCTTACTGCAATCCTTCAGGGAATAAAATGTCCAAGTAGGAAAATTCAGTGATATTTGTGTATGGAGAAGATTGATCCTGCCTGAAACACTAAATAAATATATCGGCAATTTTGCAGTGCTTTAGTATGTGCAGAATAATGTCTTGGTTTTGTTGTTAGTATTTGCAATGAAACTCCTGTAAGTTTTATAGCATTTATTGATACCTTTTAGAAGACTACTAATCAGATAGTCAGACCTTAACTTGTGTGCAGAACCCACTGCCATAGCATGTGTGTTAATTGTCCTTTATTTTAAAGCAAATAGTCATAGAATTTCAAATAGGTAGGTATGATAGACTTGTGTATTGGAAAACTTCTTGTGGCATTGGAAAATGACAGCTTTAGTCATTTACTCTTGTTGAAGGTTCAGCTGTTAGGTAATTTTTGAATTTTTAGGTGTCTTTAAACGTATGCAGTTTTCAGTGTGTGGATGAGAAAAACAATGTTTTTATTATTTATCAAATTATATCTTTATCAAAATGTAAGATATTCGTGGCTTCCTTTTTTAAGTAAGAAATAGTCTTTGGTAAATGACACTTTGATCAATGAGACTATCTAAAGTCTTTTTCGGATACCACAGGAATAATCTACTATGCTCAAGATTACTTTAATTGCAAACTCTGCATCCCAGTAATAAGTTTGGTTTGCCCTTTGTAGGGGTAATTTTGAGTTTTAAACGATGTTATGCTGCTTTTTTTTTGTTAGCATTAAGATTATTTGTCAACAAATAAGAATTTATGCACATACTAATGTAGGAAGCTATTGCTATCATGTGGACTGAGTTGATAAAACATGTTAACTTTCAAAGTGATCAACAGAGTAAACATGTTACTCTTAAAAATAATTTCTGTCACTGTTTCATGTGGGACTTTTGTTAATTAAGCAGTACTAATTGATACATGATATGGTTGAGTGAGGTACCTTAAGCTTAAGAGGCTGAAGTATTGTGGAAGAGGTTCAACTGAAAGAGTAATTACTGACGGACACTCTGTGTGAGACAGAATAATACAGGTTTTGCTTGAGGTATAAATACCTTAAAATGCATTGCTGAGATTGCTTGGTATTTGAAATACAGATATATCTTTAAGCTTGCAAAACTTCTACTTGCCACTTGGCATCTCATTGGTTATGTTGCAGTTGATATTCGTCCAAGGTCTTTGACTCACAAGGAAGTGACTGCATGTTCTTCTCTGAGACATTCCACAGAAAATGCAAGGCAGAACAGGATTGTTTTTCTCGGAGTGTAGCACATACTGCCTTTGCTGTGAGACATGTGCATGAACAGTTACAGAAAACAGCTACTGTGCAGTAACTTTTTGCAATGTGAGTCATGCTTTACTTGTGAAACCCCGAAGAACACTTGAAATGGTGCTGACTGGGTCTTTTTTTTTCCTCAGCTGGCTTATATTCATCCTGTGTTTGCATCATTTCCCTTTTCTGTGCTATCTTTGAAATTAGCATTTGATTTCTTCTGGAATGTTTGTAGTAAGTTGCCCCAGGTTGCATAGAAACCAACTGAATGTGACTCAGCACAGAATTAAAATTTCCACCTCCATACCACTCTAAGGTGGTATTTTGAGCTGTTTCATAATAAAATTCACTGCTCTGTACAGCCATAGAGTAGATCTGACAATCTTTTCGTTTTTGTGAGCATCAGTCAGTATGAGGGTGGGGTGGTGTTTAGAAGCGACTTATTTTAAATTACTTAAGTGCAGCTCTTCCTGTTTAAAGTTAAGCACTGGCCTAAAAACCTGGGTATTTTTCTGCCATCAAATGGTACAGCAGCAAAGTGTATAAACAAGCACACATTGTACTGTTGGATAGGCTGGCTTTGGATTTGTCATAACCCAAGTTTCTGGACAAATTCCAACTCAATTCTATTAAGGCTGACTTGTACTCCCTTGAAAGTACAGTTTGACTGTGGTATTTCTAACTTTTTATCCTTAACAGTTGTATAAAATTGCCTTTGCTCTCAGAAAGAGTTAATCCTAAGTGTCTGACTGTTCATTATGATGGTCTAATTGGTGGAGTTTTTAAGGAATTCTTTTGGAATTGATTTACTTTAGTAGAAGCAGTTACTGCACCTTTAGTAATCTTTAAAAGCTGCAAATAGCTGTATTAAGCTTTTGATTCCTGAAACATAGTCACTTTGAGGGAGTGACTAATATTTGATTCTAATACCATACTACCTAACTTGTATTTCTGTGCAGTGCAAATTAGGCAAGGAAGTTCCAGACCTAGAAATAATGCCAGGTTACAGAATGGTAGGGGTTTCTTTTGGGGAGCAATAGGCAGGCAGGGGAGTGCGGGGGAATTTACATTGGAATTTACTTTTAATTTGTAGAGTTTGTTTTTAAAGTTTGCTCTGGTGCCCAGAGGAATGGAGATGCATCTTTTCATATTTTGGAACAAAAGACTGTATTTTCATGGAGCTGTGTGCTCTAAGGACAGTGGTATATTAGGAAAAGCAACAAACATAATTTTAAGGAAGTAAAAACCTTGGTTGTAAGTGGCAACACTGATAATGAAGTAGGGAAAACCAAACAATTTTCTAGAAGTTGATACAATTTCATTCCAAAGCACATGGTATGGTTTCAAGAAGGACTTATAAAAATGTTTTCTTTCAGCAGTTCTGTTCTCCTACAGTAGCTCTTTGATGAAGAGGTTTTTTGCATTTAGCTGAAGAGCTGGCCTGAGAACACTTTCACTTATTTTTCCTTTGTTTCCTTGCATAGCTTGTTCTATAAGCATGTCAAAGAGGAAATACAGAGAAATAGCAGGTAGGCTAACACTCTGTTAAAGTGCCTTCCCTGGCTAGTGGGAAATCGGCTTGTGTAGTTTAGGGAGAATGAAGTTGTTAAACTTGAAGTTGTGTTTTGCTCTGTTAATCAGTTGTAGCCTGTGTCCACAACAATGTCTGCAGCACTTTTGAGACATCAACTTAAGCATTCAAAAAAAAAATTGTGTAAGAGAACTGGGATGTAAGGCAGTGTGTACTTTCATGATGTGATTGGCAATGCAGTGTGCTGGGAGGTGTAATACGTAGATAAGAAGCCAGTGCAGTGCCTGTGCTGTAAGCAGTGCTGTGCCATCGTTTAGGAGGGGTCAGACCAAAAGGTCCTTCCTCCCTGTTGCTCACCAGGATATTCTGCAGGAGATACGTAACTAATGGCACATCTGGTGAAGCATGAGAAAACAGTTGTTCCTCCTGCATCATAATACCCACTGGTAATTACTTTGAAGTGTTGCTCAGCATAGTAATTTGCTAGTAGTCTGAGTTAGTAGCTGTTACATGTAAGTCACCACAAACCAGTTTTAATTCTAGAAGTATTATTATAAAATTATAAACTGAATTAGAGTAGCATTTTTTTATCTTTCAGACTGTCTCACATTAAGGCAAGTTAAAAATGCGTTCTGCTGTTGCAAAGCAGTTAATGATAGCCTCTTGTGTCTACACCATGTTACACGTGGGCAGTTCATAAAAGCGCCACCATGGGTGTGCAGTCACACCCATGGTGAGTTTATGAATGGGTCATAAGTATGGCTGGACTGGGTCAGATGTCACCTCTTGCTGGCATGTAGGAAGAGGAAAGAATGGAACAAGGAGTCTTCCCAGCTGCTTGTTCTGCCCTCCCTGCTCCCTTTGGCATGTGGCATGGGGACTTCCCTCTGAGGGTACTGTGAATTGGGGAGATCCAAGTGACAAGTTACTAGAGACAGTGCTGTCATATTTAAGTCCTCTTGCTGAATTTTTCTTACATGACTTTGGCTTTCTATAGCTGTGTAAACAATCACCCACAGCTTTATCTAGTAATAAGTTCAGCAGTCTAATTGTGTGCTGTTACTGACTACCTTTTTCTGTTCTGGACTTAAGTACCATCTAGTTTTTGTGAATAAATCCTTGTTCTTGTATGACACAGCAAACGTCAAGCCATATTCCCCCATTCCATGTGATTTGTGAGTTTTCAGACTTGTGTCACATGTCCACTTGTTTTTCTTCCCTCTAGCTTAGTTGTCTTTGTCCTAAGAGGGAAGCTTTCTATTGCTTTAATCATCCTTTTGATTGCCTCTGGACATTTTCCAGTTGTGCCATATTCTTGTTGAGGTGGAATATTGTGTTTGAGACTTCTGCCATTGGATATATTGTGGTTTTATCTACTAATGACAGCTTAATTGAATTTACAGCCTGCTTTTTTGCCTTTTTTTTTTTTTTTTCTAATATATATGTACCCTTAGATAGGCAACTGACTGTAGAAATTGACCTGTGGGAGGTTTTAAGACTTTATGCAATCTTGGAGCAGTCCTATAAGATAGTCCTGTACCAGTGTTTGATTCTCTCGTGAGTTAGCTCCTAGGTCTTTTTCCATAGATTTCTTTTCTCCACTTTCTGCAAATCCTAAATCCATGAAATCATGTGTTCTAAAGCAGCTGCAACACATAAGAGGAGGAAAGCACACTTTTTGATGAGGTGCCCTTGTTCGTTGGTACCTCAGGTGTGTTCACTCCTGCCTGATTTGAACACCTGAACCCTCTTGGCATTTTGTTTTGATTTGTGGTATCCCAGAGCAGAACAGAGGTCATGGTGCTGTGAATGCCTGATGCCAGTGCTGGCACTGGGGTGAGTGTCTGTAAGAAACAGGGATCAAGTCCAGGAGTTAATGCGTAACCCTAGACGCTTGTCAGATCTGCCTTTCTTGTGTATTAAGAATCATTTTGGTTTAACATCTCAAAGGGGAAAATGGGATTGTTCCTTGCTTGGTACAACTGGTAATGCTGTTACTGTGAGTGCCTTTTTCTGTCTCTGTTTCTGGGAGGAATTGTTGATACTCAAGTAGATATTGCTCTTTTGTTGATCATGAGGAGGGATAGCCTGTCAGTTGTAATAGTAACTGAGTAGAACTTGGATAGAAGTTGGTTTCTGATTGTTTTCAAAGCCTGTTCAGTTGCTGGTTCTCATTCTCCATGTTATGGTGTGCCAGCCAAGGTGCTCTTACTCATTGCACAGTGGATTTAGACATTGTATTGCAGAATCTGGTTTTCTTCTCTGCATCAAATTTCTTACTTGAAATTGAAATGTTACTGTAAAAGTTGGTTTGTGAGACTAGACAAGTAAGTGAAACAGCTTTGTAATTTCAGCTTCTTTTCAGGAGTCTGTGTCATACAGGAGCATGAAGTTGTTTTCAACATTTTGGACTAGCCAGATTAGTGAATCTGAATGGCCATTGGAAAGGATACAATCCCATAAAGCTTTTCTAAAGTAAACTCCTTTTTTATGTCTACACCAAGATTACTGAAAGCTTTACTTAAATTATTAGAGTTTCGAACTCTAGATCTGAAATCCAAAACAGCAGTTTTCTGCAAGCTAATCTTTGCTACTGCAAGAGCTTTAAAAATGCACCAAGCATTTGACTTATATTTAGAATAAATGAGGCATCACACAAAGTACACAGTAAATACTTTTGTCTATTATAGCTCTTTTGTTTGACTCAAATTTTCAGGCCTGCTTTAGGTTCAGTTAGCTGCTTGTTTTGTTTTTCGTGGTGTTATTTTTTTTTTTTTTTTTTTAAGGATTTGCATGATGTAAGTACTACCAAGGCAGTGTGCATGTAGAATCTGAGTTCCAGATAGTTTTACAAGTGGATTTTTCTGGATGGAGTTGGTTTATTCTGCTTTGTTTGTTACCAACACAGAGAGGGCATTTCTTGAAGTTTCTGACTAGTAATATATTTTCAGTATTTGGAACTATCTACAGAAGTACTTTTCTTTTTGCAACAGATTAGCTGTAGGGCAACCTGGAAATCCTACTGGTAGAAGTATGAACATGCTTTAAGTATTTTGAGGCTTCTGCAAGTGCGTTCTGCAAAACAGTTCCAACATACTTGGCTTCTGCCCATGCTGTCCCAGGTACATTTAATGCTACAAGTCATTAAAGATCAGAAAGGGGATAAAATGTTACTGTGGATTCCGGTTTGTCAGCTGAATGAACTACTGAGGGTTTTGTCTTCTGCCAAAGATATTTGCTTTCAATTAAGTAAGTCTTCAGAAAACTAATTTCGAGGAAACACTTTTTTCTGGTTTTGTTAAGCCAAACCTGAGAAATTTAAGCAAGACTCAATACTGTTACAAGGTCAGAACAGCATCTGCAACTGGTATTGGTGACACAGTTACAGGATGGAAACCACAGTCCTCTCAAAATGTTACTGATTATATTGTTCAGGGGAAGTCAGGCTTTGGGAATATGTAGTTTGTGTAGCCAGACTAAAAATACGCAAAACAGAAAGCGTTCTCCCTCCTTGCTGGCATGTCTATTGTTCATGTTACAGAGTTCTGACCAAATCATTGCTAAAAACCATTTTTTTTTTGGGGGGGGGGGCTGTTGGTGATTGATAAGGTTATTTTAATTTTGTCTAAAAATACATACTGATGCCAAGAGGAGATGTTTGTTATTCTGTTTTTCCTATCACAGGTGTGCATTCCTATTAACTACTTGGTGCTCTTTTGTGCAGCCAAGGAACAAGCCAGATCAGATTGCTAATTCAGATGAAATATATGATGATGAAAAAGGAAGAAGAATACATGGTTAGAATAATTTTCAGCTGGATCAGTTCTCTGATGTGACTAACACAGTCTTACACAAATGGCAGTGCCAGCGCAAGGGTTGATGTGGGAATGAATGATGACTATGGTTTCTATTTTTGGGGGTAATACCAGCTGCTGGATTAAAGCAATTCCATAAGCACGGTCAGCTTTTTAATCTACTGTAGTACTTTGTCTTGGATGCAGTGGGTAATGAGAGCCTTGCTCATGATGGATATTCCCTTCTTGCTGTAAGAATTACCAGTTGCTTGCTCCACATTCTTGAGTCCTTTGCTGTGTTTCTGTGGTGCAGGGGAAGCTTTTGCAGAGCATCCCTTCCTAGTTCAGAAAAGCAGCCATCTTTCCACTTCCCTCTTGGGGTCAATTTCTTTTACAGGGTTCACAGTGATTAGCCATTACTGGACAAATACTGATTCTAATCTTGTTATTGTGCATGGGAAAATAATTGTTGTTCTACTGTTGTTTACTTCTTTGCTACTTTTTTTCCTTCCTGAGCACTTCTAAAATTAAGCTAAGCTCTTACCATACTCTTTCTCTTTTTCTGTTTGTTGGCACACTAGAAAAATTCTGCAGTATTGATACCTGATATTTTAATGACCAGTTATTCCAATCAGATTTGCAAAGCAAGCTCTTTTGTTGCTGTGCATTTAAAGCATCCCACTCCTCAAGGAGTGGTTAGAGTTGTTCTTTTTTGACAGATATGCCAGGTTTTCCTATTAGAAATTAATGCGAATGGAACATAACCAAATTGGTTTACATTTCCCAATTTCAAGGTATTAAGCTGTCCTTTTGGGACAATATTTTTAGTTTGTTTTTTGTTTTGTCATTTCTGCAGATGTACAGAAGGCTGAAGGTAGTCCTTTCTTTAACTAATTGTGAAAGTTTTGCGAAGTAATTGGGGGGAAAAACTGATGGGTGCAGCTTATTTGTCTTCACATACCTGAATACATTGTGCAGCACATGGAGATCAGAAAAGAGATAAGAAAGTTAATTTACAAGCATACAAACACTTTTCTCTTAAGTTTGGAAGTGGCTGAGCACACTTGAACAGAAGATTCATTTAGAAGTGGGTTGGAGACATTTACACCTAAATGCTTGGTGCATACTAATAAAGTCATACAATTTTGGTATTCTAAGAGAGAACAGCTAAGAAAAGGCAACTAAATGAGTGAGGGTGTTCTAGATTTCAGTTACTTATTAACAAAGTTTTTATTGGAATTCTCACTCGGAAATTTGCTGAAGTTAATTATTTACCAGTCATTTTTAAGCAGTTTTAGACTTAGATCTTTCTGAATGCAAATGAACTCACTAATGCACATTTTTATATGGTTAAATGGCTACTTGAATTAATTTAGCTTTTCTGTTGTGAACTTTTTATACTTTCACATAAGCTGTTTTACTGTTGGGTAATAACTGTCAGCATTATAAATGATTACTCAATGTTTTTCATTGGGAAATTGCTATCAACATTGTAAATGAGGAGCAGGGGTTTAGTTTCCTAAGTGTATTCAGGTGCTAGGATTTTATGAATTTAGGTAGAAATTATGTGACTACATAAAGTATTTGATACTATCTGTTGTCCCTGTGTCTATTAGATCTTGAACAAACACTTAAACATTTTCAGATTTTAATTTAGAACTTCAGTACTCATTAAAGAAAGTTTATACTAATAAATCTATTCCTTTGCTTTAGTACCACATTGAAAAACTTCCCTTAGCAACATGTAGGGTATCTTTAAACTTCTTGAGCCTGTAGGATTTACATTATTCATTTATGGAGTCTGATTTCAGTCAGAAAATTGCCTCTAGCAAGTATCAGGTTCTGTTGTATGTTAGCATTTTAACACGCATCTAGTATGTGTGCATGTGTTCTCTTCCTGTATGAACCAAAATGCATATATATGCACAGTACAGCATAAATACATCGCCTTGTAAACTGCCCAGTTTCTTTATTTCATTTGTGCAGCATTGTTGTATTCAGTCAGCATTGTTGGAAATGGCTGGAAACAGCTGGTAAGATTGTGGTCCCAATTAGCCTTCCCTGAAAACTAAGGCTTTAAAATAGACCCTTCTACTATATCTCTCCTGTGCTCATAGGCAGCAAAACTGCTAGAAACTTTTCTGACTGGAAGCGTTTGGCAAATATGTCAGTGAGCAACTGAAAACCTGGAAATTACTTGAGTTTCTGTGGCATGTTTATTGAATTTTAAGCTAAGTTAATACAAAATCTTAAAGCAGCAAACATGAGAACAGTCTGTACAGGTGAAGAAGGATTGTTTATGCGTCTCCTAATGCTGCAGAGAATCCAGAACCTTGACTCCAGAGAAAATGCAGAAATTTCCAATTACAAGTTCTAGTGCAGGGCTAATTCTAGCAATTCTTGCTTAGCTTTTCAAATCTGTTAAATTTACTTGTTACCTGATTGCCCTGTTATTGGAAACAAATGGTTATAAAAGAGACACACAATACACACAAGAGCTAAGAAAACTTTAAAGATATTTTTTGTGATCTGCATGTGTGCAGGTTATCAGATCCAACATTTCTAAGTTGCAAATGAGTACCTTCATAAGAGAAACAAATTACATTTTAATCTTGTATGGCATTGCACCAAAAATTGCAAAAGGACTGTTCAGTAGCAGGCAAAATGGTGCAGAGCAT
>JASSUY010014936.1:26930-37656 GCA_032466535.1 Forpus xanthops
AAATTTGAAGGAAAAAAGAGGCTTCTAAAAGGTGGAAGCAAGGACAGGTGGCCTGGGAAGAATACAGGGATGTTGTGTGGGAAGGTAGGGACCAGGTTAGGAAAGCTAAGGCCCACTAGAATTAAACTTGGCTAGGGATGTTAAGGAAAACAGGAAGGGATGCTATAGGTACACTGCAAATAAAAAACAGACTAGGGACAATGTGGGCCCTCTTCAGAAGCTATCAAGAGAACTGGCTACCCTGGATTTGGAGAAAGCTGAGGTCCTTAATGACTTCTTTGCCTCGGCCTTCACCGGAAAATGTTCTGACCATACCACCCAAGTCTTGGAAGGCAGATGCAGGAACAGTGAGAATGAAAACCCTGGGCCCACTGTAGGGGAGGATCTCATTTGAGACCATCTTAAGAACCTGAAAATACACAAGTCCATGGGACCTGATAAAATCGATCCGCTGGTCTTGAAGGAGCTGGCAGGTGAAGTTGCTAAGCCACTGTCCATCATATTTGAAAATTCTTGACAGTCAGGTGTATTTCCGGATGACAGGAAAAAGGGAAATATAACCCCCATTTTCAAGAAGGGGAAAATGGATGAGCCGGGGAACTACAGACCAGTCAGCCTCACCTCTGTGCCTGGCAAAATCTTGGAGCCGATTGTCCTGGAAGGCATGGAGAGGCACATGAAAAACAACAAGGTGGTTGGTGACAGCCAGCATGACTTCATTAGGGGGAAATCCTGCCTGACCACTCTGGTGGCCTTCTTTGATGGGGCTATGGAACTGATGGACAGGGGTAGAGCAGTTGATGTCATCTACCTCGGCTTGTGCAAAGCGTTTGACACTGTCTCCCATGACATCCTTGTCTCTAAGTTGGATCATCATCAATTTGATAGGTGGACCACTCAGTGGATAAAGAACTGTCTGGATGGCCGCACGCAGAGTTGTGCTCAGTGGCTCAATGTCCAACTGGAGCCCAGTAACGAGTGGTGTCCCTCAGGAATCGGTGTTGGGGCCGGTCTTGTTCAACATCTTTTGTCAGTGACATGGACAGTGGGATTGAGTGCACCCTCAGCAAGTTTGTTGATGACCCCAAGCTCTGTGGCTCGGTTGATAAGCTGGGGGGAAGGAATGCCATCCAGAGGGACCTTGACACGCTTGTGAGGTGGGCTGATGCCAACCTGATGAAGTTGAACCATGCCAAGTGCAAGGTCCTCCACCTGGGTAGGAGCAATCCCAGGCACAGCTACAGGTTGGGCGCAGAAGATGTTCAGAGCAGCCCTGAGGAGGACTTGGGGGTGTTGGCTGATGATAGAATGAGCATGAGCCAGCAGTGTGCTCTTGCAGGCCTGAAAGCCAACCATATCCTAGGCTGCATCAAAAGGAGTGTGACCAACAGAATGAGGGAGGTGATTCTGCCCCTCTACTCTGTTCTCGTGAGACCTCACTTGGAGTACTGTGTGCAGTTCTGGCGTCCACAACATAAAAAGGACATGGAAGTGTTGGAACAAGTCCAGATGATCAGGGGACTGAAGCACCTCCTGTATGAAGGTAGAATGATAGAGTTGGGGCTGTTCAGCCTGGAGAAGAGAAAGCTGCGTGGAGACCTCATAGCAGCCTTCCAATATCTGAAGGGGGCCTATATTGATGGTGGGGAGGGACTCTTCATGAGGGGTTGTAGTGAGAGGACAAGGGGTCAGGGGTTCAAACTTAAACAGGGGAAGTTTAGATTGGACCTGAGGAAGAAGTTCTTTACTGTAAGGGTGGTGAGGCACTGGAATGGGTTGCCCAGGGAAGTTGTGAATGCTTCATTGCTGATGGTGTTCAAGGCCGGGTTGGATAGAGGCTTGGGTGGCATGGTTTAGTGGGAGGTGTCCCTTCCCATGGCAGGGAGGTTGGAGCTATATCTTAAGGTCCCTTCCAACCCTAACTATTCTATGATTCTGTGTGATGGTGTATTGAAAATATGAGATCTTAGCATGATGTGACTGGTATGGAATACTGTCATGGGTTCAGCAGGAGCAGTCATTTTTCTCTTTAGTAGTAGCTGGTGCAATGCTGTGTTTTTGACTTTTGGTCTTGGAATAGTGCTGATAAAACCAATGTTTACAGTTACGGTTTAGTTTGTTTTGGTCTGACCAAGGACTTTCTGAGTCTCATTCTCTGCCAGGGAGGAGGGGAAGCCGGGAGGAAGCAGAAACAGGGCACCTGACCCAAACTGATTACAGAGGTATTCCATATCACAGTACATCATGCCCAGGATGTAAAACTGGGGGCGGGAACCTGGAAGAGAGCAGTTCATGGCTTGGTCATTGGGTGGTGAGCAGCTGTATCCTCTTCCCTTGTATTTCCCTGGTCATTATTATTATTGGTGGTAGCAGCAGTGGTTTGTGTTATACCTTGGTTACTGGACTGTTCTTATCTCAACCTGTGGGAGTTACATTCTTTCAGTTCTTCTCCCCATTCCTCCTCCACCTTGAAATGGGGGGGGGAAGCTGGGGGAGTGAGTGAGCAGGTTGTGTGGTTTATGGCTTAAACCATGACAGGTGTATATTTTTGTCTTGTTTTTATTGATGGATATTTGGGAGGCAAGAGTTAAGTAATAACAGGGAATGGAATCTTGCACTCATCACTACTTAGCAGTTTAATTCTGTTTTGTCTCTGAAAAAAAGCTATAGAGTCTCCAAAGGAAGGAAAGCCAGATGGGTGTGGGAGGAAGTGGAAAATGGTGTTCTTCCAGTGAATTCACAGACCAGGTAGCCTGACTTAGGGAAGAAGGTGAAGTGCAGGGCTGCACTAACTTAGTGTATCTTAAATATGAGTGTTCAGAGCTCTTTTAAAAGGACATTAGCAATATTTTGAAGCTCTTGTCCTTTGTGAAGATTCCTGTTGGAGAAGAGGAAGGCTTGCCCTGAAAATACAATTTACTTTTCTCAGACAGGGGTTGAACAGGGGACACTGACATAGGGAAATGGCCTTTGTACTATGAAATAATTACAGACATTGTGTTTTCTGCTTCTAATAAATGAACTTTCCAACAAGCAGCCTATTCTCTTGTTGCTTGACTGAGCCTAAATATCTTCAGCTTTACGCAATTGCAAATTGGCAAGAATACCAAACATTTTTCAGTTTAATGTGAGAACATTTCCTGTAAAACGTGTTTGTCTTCTAGTTTAAGAGCTTTCTACTTACGGTGATAATGTGCTGTGATCTGTGGAATGTGCTTGTCTTTTGAAAGTTTCAGACAATAAAACTACTATGTGGATTTAGTAATTAACTGAAAGTATGTCTTTAATACTTGTGTAGTGTATGTATGAGTGGAATTTGTCTAAAATGGAGAAATGAAGGCAGTAGCAAGGTAACTTTGTTGTTAAAAAATTAATAATAGAAATAGAGGTGCTGTACCTGTAGTGTCATCTGTAGGTAGATTGTTCCAGCCATGCAATACCTGGTGTTGAGTAATATCTGCACTTGAACACATAGGAGCGTTTTTCAACTGCTGGGCTCAAAAGCACAGGGCTGGTCTCATGCCTTTTGGGAACTGGATCTGACTGCTTGCCATTCTCAACCCAGTTTTACTCCTCAACACAGCACACACATACTCTCTCAAATGTGGCAAGTAAACAACATAGATTTCAGCTGCTGCTTTTAGAAATAGGCTATCCCATATTTCTATTGTGCCATTTGGCAGCACAACATAATTTTTTAATGTTTTGTGGTTCAGCTTCAAGCCTTGAGAGTAGGCTTTCATCCTTCACTCCTACAAATGACGGTGAGGAGTAACTCTGTTAGTTACTCTAGTGAAAAGTTGCGTAGAAAAATTGAGGTAAAAAATTTAAGTCAAAATGTGTATGTACACAGATTTCCATTTTGTTTCATTGTGAATGATAGGCAAAAGTACTCTGTTAGAAGCAGCAAGTATTTTGGAATAGCTGGCTTCCAGTTCACAATGGTTTGTGCACTGAAATCACAAGATTTTTACTAGAAGGTGCATAGCTTAGGTGCATTACTCCATGGTACTTATGGCAAGTTTACCACATCTTGGAACTGAGCTTATAACTGTTGATTTGAGAAGCCATTCTAGACTATTTCCCAGTGACTGAGTTTTTGAGGATGTTGTCCCACCCCTGGAAATGTCCTGTCCTCTCTTTTCCTCTGCACTTTCACTGTAGAACTGAAAGTGGGAGAAAAGTTAGAGCAACTGTTCTTCTAAGACTCAGTAGGAATTTTTTTTGTTGGGGAGTGGTTGTGAGAAACCCCTTTCAACTCAAATAAGCCCAATGATGACTGTGGACTCATAAATAGTGAAAAAATATCCTCATCAAAAGGCAAAGTAAATAAAAATATGGCAAAAGTTCCATAATGCCATATATGTTGTATACAAGCTAGTAAATGTCCAATAACTTAATCCATGTGGAACTTGGCATAAGAGAGCTCTCAACTTTTTTTCCTGTGGCATAGTGCTGCCAGTAGTAGTGTTCCTTCAGCTGTGTGTCATGCAAGTCTTCCTTTTATGTCCATGGCAACAAGAAAACTTTCCTTCACTGGCAGACAACAATTTCTTCTAAGAAAATAAATACCCAAACCTGCTCACCAGTGAATAAATGGTGCCAACATGTTGCCAAGTATAAAAAGTCAGAGTTGAAGGGAAGAAAAAAAATGGAAAGGAAAAATTTAGGAGGCTATAATGTGAACTTGTGCTGTGTCTTTATCCCTAATTAAAAACTCTTTCACATGCATCTGAACAAGTAGAATGGAATTTTGCATTTTATAACCTCCTTTTTTGTTAAACACTTCCTTTACAGGTCAGGCAGGTGTATTTTAGTAAAAATGGACAGTCCTAACAAAAACCAAATCAGGACCTGATAGTTTGAGAATAAGTGCCAATCTCTACTTGAAAGTTGGAGAATTTTTTTCTCCCTGAATTTGAGACTTCTAGGTACTGTCGTTTTTTTTTGTCAAATCTTTTGTATTTATTAGTCAATATCCACAGTTAAAGAGGCAAAGGTTAGCAAATTTGACTATGTTTGAAGTATAGTATCTAATCCTAAACCATGTGCTAAACTCTTAATAATCTTAGGATTCTTACCAAAGTGAGTAATTTATATGGGTAGAAAGCAAGATGCTTATGTGATGCTGGTCCTGAGACCACTGCACAGAATACAAAGGCTCAGGCAAGACTCTTCCTTGTGCCCCAAGTTAACCTCTGCTATTCTGAGGCTGCATCTGTCTCTCATTTTGTGTCTCTGCTGAATTTCTCTTCCCGGGGCAGGGCTTGTGACTCAGCCTGATTAAACCTGATTAATGCATCAGATTGCCAGAGACAGTGTTGGAGCTTGCTATAAACCTATAGGCATCTATCTAGAAGTTACGGATGGGTTTCTTTTGTGGATGAAATCCAGTCATCTGGGACAGAACCTACAAGGGCTAGGTCAAAATGTGATCAAGCTGGCATCTTCCTACCCTCAGAAAGTTTGGCTGATGTTTCAGTTCTCAGATTAGCTGGGGACTCAGAAGGGGGTGATTATTGGCATGCTTAATTAATTGTAGACCCTCCACAGCTGACAAAAGGACCCCTGAAACTCATCTATTGAAATTGAACACTGGTGGAGAATCTTTGGCTTGTCATTCAGCTAACAAACTACAACTGTATAATATCAAGAAAACATTTCCCACTGTGGCTAACTTATTTCCAAGAAGCTTTGGGGAAATGCTGTTTGTTATTACCAAACAAGTTTTTTTTTTCATTTATGTTCATCAATGCTCATCATAATTTTGCAATAGAACTTCATGAGATGCAGGATTGACATAGGTCCTGGAAGTCTTCCTGAGAGCAACCTCTTCTTGTCCCTTTCAAGGACAGGAGTCTTTGAAGGTTGAGTTGTGGTAGCACAGACTGGTAACCCTGATGCCTATATGGAGCAATGAGTGGAAAAGATTCAAAAACAATAATTAGGTACAAGTTTTGGTTAGATATGATACACTAGGGAAGAGCCAACAGGGCTTTTGTAAAGGGAAGTTCCCCTTCAAAAACATTTTGGTTCAGCTGACAGCTTTGTAGAACTATCTGTCTAATGTTGTTGAATACTGATACCAGATGTTAGTTCAGGAAGTGCTTGAACTATGATGGACCATTGAAAAACATTATATGCTTTCTTTGTTTTTACCCTCTTAGGGTAAAAAATTGCTTAGGGACTAAACAGCAATTGCAAGGCACTGTCAGGAACAGTGCTAAGTTGGGCCTTCTGAACTGATTCAGTATGGCCATTCGTAAGTACTTTTTTATTAAAAATAAAAATTATCAACAGATCAATTACAAATGAGATTTTGCTGCACTGTGCTCACCACCTGTGAGTTATGCTCCTTTCTTTTTGTTCTGCTTCTTGCCTCTCTATGCAGGCAGGCACAACACACTAGCTCCAAGTTGTCTCAGCTGATACAGAATCGTGTTTAGGGATGCCTGTTAACAGTCTGACCTTTCTTGCAAAAACTTAGTCCACCCTCATCAGTTAATCACTCTTGATAGATGGTCATGAACTGGCCTACTATGATTACAGTAGTGGTCTCTTGACAAATATGAGTATGATTAACTATAGAATTCACTCCTCAAATAAAACACAGAAATAAAGCATCAGAAGACTGATTTTTAACATTTGGTTTGCATATTTCATGCTGTCATAATTAAGGGCAATAAATTTTATGTCTGTAAATAGCAGTAACAAATGTTTCTTTCCTAGGTGTGCCTTGCAATAGCCCATTATTCTCAGCCAACAGATCTTCAGCTTCTGTTTGCATTTGAGTATGTTGGGGAAATATATCATAATCCAGGTAAGTATGAAAGTATTTTGATAATATTTTTCCTATTTCATGATAAGTAACTTAAGTAAGACTTGTATCTATAAGCAGTGGCAAAAAGCATTTGAGGCTTTTCCAGGGGTAATAAAATTGGCTTGTCCTGCACCCAACCTCTTACTTCTGGTTATAAGTCACTCACTTTGATAGACATTAATGACCAAATTCAAAAGAAATGTCTTTCCTTTCTGAAACAAAACTACCTATGTCAGCACTTACATCAGCATGAATACTCATATTTCTCAGTTCACGCTTCGATCCTCCTATTATATGTCTATATTGGTACTTTAGGTACCTAGCTAATCTCCCATCAGGCAGGCCTGTTCACCTGCCCTTCTTTTGGGAATAAGTTTCTCTTCTGGTGGTATTGCAGGAGGATTTGTGCAACTTGGGACTCCATACCTTCTTTCCTAGAGGCTTACTAGGCAGTTCTTACCACTCAAAACCTCCACCACCCCTGCTGAGTTGGAGCACACCCTCTCTGCTCAAGGCCAATCTCCAACTGAACCTTGTCAGTTAGGTAAGCCTGAAAAAGATGCCTTTGGAACTTGATTTCTAGTGTAATGCTGTGCGGTCACTGCTTAGTGTTCCCCAGCCAATACACAGCTGAAAACCATCAGTTCTAGTGTAACAAGCCTCCAAGTAGTGCAAGTGCCATTGATGGAGTTCTGTGGTGCTGAGATACTTCCTCAGCAGCTGGCATTAGAAATAACTCATCTGCCTGTTAAAAAAATTGAATGCTGTGGAATTATGAGCTCAGGTCTTAAAATTTGCACAAAAATGCATTTTTTTCATGCAGATGCCTACATAACTGCCCTGTGCATGCACAAGACTAAGTGTGCATGTGGCTATGTTGCACACATAATTACTCTTACAGTTTCTTACCTAATAGAACTTGGGCAGTTATTAAAGTCCATGTACTTCAGCATTATAAAGTACTAGGGAGGGAGCCGATCTGCAGATGAAATGATAATAAAATGTGAAAGTGGAGTGTGAACAAAATGTTAGTCTGTCACAAAGTTGCCCTTACCCCGTCCTTAAAATACCATTTGCTGTATGGAAAAATACCTAGTGGAAGAATAACATAAGGTGGGTAAAACACATTGTTCCTCCGGAGCAGCAGACTGGAATGGCAAAAGATAGTTGTTCTGCTGTGCTGCGGTTGCTGGAGAAAAGAGTTTGAAATACTTTTGGTTTGGCTTGTTTTTTTTTGTTGTTGTTAATCCTGGTGTTTGTAGCATAAACCTCTGGCTCTGCTCTGGCAATTCCAGCACCGCTTTTTTGACTCTATCCCTGCTAGTCCCAGTACAGTTAAAGTTGAAATACTGTCTTTGTGCTTCTCGAGGAGCAGAAAGAGCTTGTATTGCTCTGATGTGTATGGACATAATTTTTTTCCAGGTGTATTTTATAATAATGTATGCTGCCACTGAACAGTGAAATTATGACATTTTGGGGCAGTTATCAAATTTCTCTGTATGCTGTCTTTGAACAATTACTTCAGTCTGACTTCAGTTTTCTTCTGAAAAACAATAATCTGAGTATTGGTTCGAGAATTAGGGTGATACATACAGAAAGTAGAAACTACACCATCACTGAAGTGACAGTAAAGGCATAAAACCATATTCTGCTTTGTTTGGGCAGGCAGTACAGGCTTTTGCTAAAGCTTGGATTTTTCATGGGGAGGTACTAGGGTCAAGTCTCAGTTATTTCACTTTTATCTATTGTTATTTCACTTTTTTATTTCACTTCCAAGGGTCAAGTTACAGGCTGCCTCCTTGGCACATAAAGAATGACTTGCAAAGGAGACCCTTCAGTATTAGCAACAGACTATAGAATTTTCTTGGGCCTTAGCCACAAAATGATTGGCCATCTTTCTGTGTGGATAAGTACATATATATAAAGACACATATTTTAACATGGCCTTCCAATGATTTTATTTGGTGTTAATACAGCGTTCCTTTAAAGCTGTTGAAATAGTACAGTTTTTATTTTGCTTTCCTCACAAGGTCCCTCATTAAAGGTTAGCCTATAAAGGGTTTACATTTTTAAAACCTTGGTAATTTTGGCATACTGAAGAGAAAAACCCTTGTGGCTGAAGATACCAGTTGTTCCCGAGTGTAGTGTGCCTTGCACTCTATCAAGCAGCACAACATAACAGTTTTATGTTGCTTCTCTGTTGAAAGTGCAGGAAAAAGCCTTATGTCTTCATGTATCGCCAAGTGTCATTCAATCACTGATCAGTTGTACACAAGTAGGTAACAGCAGTCCTGATGCTGGTGGCTCATTCTTGTAATTAGGAAGGTGAAGAGTTTGATAATTTCTTTTTATCTTCTTTTAAAATGTGCATTAACGAATTTTCTTTTCCTAGCAAAGAAGGTGAATGGAATAGATCCAGGAGGTGGTGGTGCCAGTGGTCAGCAGACACCTTTGTTTGAAACTTACTCTGATTGGGACAGAGAAATCAAAAGGACAGGTGCATCAGAGTGGAGAGTTTGTTCAGTCAATGAAGGTTATATGATATCAACTTGGTAAGTTTCTCTTATAACACAAGTAGAAAAAAAGAAGGCAATTCCACTCTTTTCCTGTGTCCTCTACCAAACCTTCCATCGTACCTAACTGCACTTCACCCCTTGAACGTGCTGCTCTCTGGAGAGGCCCTTAGTTGGAAGATCCTTCTTCCTTATGGTGTTGTCATTGAAGGAAATGGCCTATTTTGGTATCTGTTGCTTTCATGCTTTTGTACTTTCCTCTGAAGCATGTACATTTCTGAACAGGTGGATCTGAGCTATACCAATGCTATGTAAGATCATGCAGACACACAGGACAGCCAGTTAGCACTGTCGTATTAGGGCTGGTGTGTTACATTTTACCAGAGTTGGTAAGACAGCATTGCCACAAGGTTAAAACTGGTAAAATGCATAGGGAAAAGTAACCTGTTGTTTCTTGTTTTTTCTTCAAGCCTTCCAGAATATTTTGTGGTTCCATCTTCCTTAGCAGATCAGGACCTTAAGCTATACTCCTACTCTTTTATTGGGAGGCGCATGCCAGTAAGTGTAGTCTTTATTCTATTACTGTCCTTGGTTGATGTACAATATTATGTTACATGTCTGCCAGCTAACATAGCTTTATGTGTAGTGTTAAGAAAACAATGTCTATGGAGTAACACTAATCTGCATTGTTTTGTTATTTCTTTTGTGTTTTTTTTTTTTTCCCCCATATTAGTTATGGTCCTGGAATCACCCTAACGGGAGTGCTCTTGTTAGGATGGCCAACATTAAAGATGTTTTACAACAAAGAAGAATTGATCAAAGGTAATAGTTATGTTATTCATTAATCAGACGTGTAATAACACAAGTGGTCACTGTAACACTGGTTAGAGTATATTAGGTTTGTACTATTAATAAATTGATGATGGTTAACAAGATGTGAAAAACTTTCGCCAGTGTAAATAAGTAGTGAATCAGTTGAAGGATTCTGTTTTAACATATGTGTGGTAAATCTGGATATCCCAGATATTTTTTCCTTTAGAGTGTGACTCCACTGTACTAACTGTTGTATCACACAGCAGCAATTAGTAATTGAGGGGATACTTGCTTCATAACATTGTAGTGCATTGGCTTTAGAGAAAATTCTCTGAATATAGTTCTGGCACAATACCTGTTTAAGGTCCGCTTCAGTGTCAACTCCTGTGTAATTTTTGAAATTGTAAGAAATGTTTATTTTTTAGACAGCTGGTCATTTAAGTGACAGAATTTACTGATTAAAGGATCACACAGTCTTTTCTATTGATGTTCCTGTAATACGACTTGTTCAACATCTTTGTCAGTGACATGGACAGTGGGATTGAGTGCACCCTCAGCAAGTTTGCCAATGACACCAAGC
>JASSUY010014937.1:0-17372 GCA_032466535.1 Forpus xanthops
ATACTGGAAGGCTGCTATGAGGTCTCCACGCAGCCTTCTCTTCTCCAGGCTGAACAACCCCAACTCTCTCATCCTATAACACTATCAATATAGTATTTGGCTGTGACATATAAAATGTGGCCTTGCCAAGATAATTAACATCTCCCACCCTTTTTCAGGTTCCTGTGGGTGTCTCATTATGATTCTATTCTCATCAGAAGTGAAAATCCACCACCTTTCAGAGAAAATTGCTAATTTCAAAGAGGGAAGTTTTATATTCAAGACTCACACTGAAAAGTTTGCAAATTCATTCTGGATCATCCTGGTTTGCTCCCTGTTGCAATTTCTAAATGCCTTGTTAATACGATTTGCTGGATTTGAATTTCCCTTTTCAAAATCAAAGGAATCAGGGACCATCACTGGAGCAGCTGACCTAATGTATTAGAATTACATAATTTAAGAACATTTCAAGCAAAGAGGTCCATCACTATGATATTCAGCAGCCACCAGATACAATAACTCTTTAAGTATTTCTTTAGAGCTAGTCATTTACAAGTGAAGGATTCAAATAAACATCAATATGGCATATGCAATAGACAGAAGTCACGCAATTTGGTAATGCCTAGATCAAAACACCTTCTTTTTCTTAAGGTAAGACCTTATCAAGACATTTACCTTTTTTATCAGTAAGATATTTGAAAAGTAGTTGGCATGAAGAAAACTGGGAGCATCAATAGCATTGAACTAGATCTGGAAGCTAAAATAAATGGTTTGCAAACAGAGGCACACCAGCAGCAACACTGCTATCACCAGCAGCAGTTCTGCCCTTTAGCCCTTGTGAAGATTCAGATGCAGTGGTTACCACACACTCCCCATTTTGCACTTCATTCTGCCCAAGCCTCACAGTCAGTATAAAGAACCCTGCCCAGAAAATAACCCTACAATCTCTCTCTCATCAAACAATATAAATGAGCACAGCCAAGACCTTTGGCAAAGAGCAGCACTGGAGTAACGCAACAGACAGGCTTACAAGGCATGATACAGCTCTGCAGAAACTGACAAAGAAATAAGTGAGGTTCGCTACTTCAAGGCACGCATGAAGCCAGACTTGATGAACTCACCAGCCCCTCCACCCTTAAACTTCTGCAAGTCAGTTGAAGCAACCAGGCTGCTCATCCCAGGTACAGCTAACCCAGCTCACCCATGGACAGACACATCAAAAGAGCATTATACCACCAAACACTACCTCCATGGGACTATGTCGGCACTCTGGAGAATGAGTTGCTCCTTGCAGGACACAGAAACAACATTCAGAGCAGACAGAAGCAGAGGTGCCCAGAAGGAAAGCCGTTGTCCCAGCTGCCCATTTATCTGCAGAAGCTGCAGCTCCTGCACAGCTGTGGGTGAAGAGCAATCCCACCCTGCACCTGCTCCGGCACCTGTGGGGATGGATGGTCATCCTCCAGATCATGTTGGGATCCACTTCACAAAACCATATGCTTCGATGACCTTACTGACTTCTAAGCTATCTTCTATGCTTTTACATGAATCGAAAAACATTGCTGGGGTTTCTCAGTAAAAAGTTTGTCAACTACATCCCTACTTCCCAAACCCTTTCATAAAGCAGCTCCACCTCCCAGTGTGGTACCATATCTCCTTAGATTTTAACAATGTGTAAGGGCTACTGCAACATTTTAAATCATTTTCTTCTGATTTATATGCATATTCTTCTCAATGTATCTTCTTAACACATAATATGTATTACATCTCATGGTATCGTTTACTATACAGCAAATAATGAAGAGTAATGTTTCATCCTTCTTGTTCCTTATGTTTCACAAAGTGCTCTGCTTGGCAGCAGTCAGCAGTGTGTGGGATCAGACACACAGGCTGCTCATATGTGTGTGTCTTTCTGAGTGATCCTTGCCAGTCCTTGAAGAAGCTGGTTTGTATGTGTAAAATGCGGAACTGCGCAGACCTGCCTCAGCACAGAAGGAAAACCTGTTCCCATCCCTTTTGCGGTGCAGGAGAGAGCAGCCCCAGACCTGGGGTTCTGGAGTTTTCACATGGGATCACTTTTCCCAAAGATCCTGGCTCCACTGCTCCCCCCATGTCCTACCCCACTCACAAACCTGAAGCCAGCTGTTATTTTCATCCATATACATTTCCAAAGGCAAACATAAAAACTTCTTATTAACAAAATAAAACTGAGACAATATTTGTGTGTTTGACCAGCTGAAAATAACAGTAAGGATGAGTACAACCTGTTCAGCTTGTGCTTCTGGGTGAGCACCAGCATGTGCCCTATGATCCATTAATCCACGAGCATCAGCTGAAGAAGTTTTGCCCTGCTTAATTTCTATTACTATAATTCATTATTAAATAAATACATTTATAGCAAAGTGAAAAATACGTAAATATATTTTGCAGATTCTTGAAAAAAAACAGATATTTTCATATCCCAATAAAAACTTAGTATGCACATGCATCTGTATGTGTGTCTGCATACTGCATAGATATAAATGCAAATATATATAATATATATATGGGTGTACGCATACACGGGTGTGTAGCTGGCTTAGATTACTAGCCCACTATGCTGATGTAGGGGTGAACATCAAACACTGAAACTCAGAGACCCTCAGTCGGTGCCTTCTCCCAGACTGAAAGAGAAGCATGAGATTCCCAAGACCCTGGCAGCAGGAAACTGGGCCTGACCCATACCCCTTGAATGCCAGCCTTGCTACAGCAAGTGACAGAAGTCAAAGGAATATCAGTGCATAGATTGTGCCTTGCCTTGTCTCTCCAGTTAATTTGCTCAACTTTACAGATATCTGCTAAGTTAGATTTTTTTTTTTCCTTGAGTTATGTACTTCCCACTCAGCCCTCACAACCCAGACCCCATCCTGCTTTTGGTCAGCCGGCACAGGGGGAACTGCAACCCTGCAGCTGGAAAATCCCTCCCTGCTCCTGCGCCAAGACCCTGCAGAGCAGACACATCCCTGTGGTCAGCTTCAGGCAGCTTTTCATCTGCATTAAACATTCACACTGCTTACGCAGCGAGCAGAAAAACACTGAATGTGACAGGCTTTCATGAAAATTTAATTGCGGTGTGGCAGTGGAAGCTGGCAGAGGGGATTCGGGTGCCTGGTGAGGTACTCCCAGTACCCACATCCCTTCACATCATCCCAGGCATGACGGGTGACCGGGAAGCTGAGCACACGGTGCCACAGACAGAGATTCAGGAGATTGTCAGCAAAATTTCAGATCTAAACAAATGGAGGAATATTTTCAGTTTCCATAGGTAAGATTTATATTCTGCTTCGTTATCATGTTTTAATTCCAGGTGTTTTCTTAATATCATATTTTAAATTATGCTTTATTACAGCACTTATATGATTGTGGAAAAAGGACCTTAATGTACTCAGCTTTTACTCTTCCTTTCTTTGTGGTTTCTTTTCTAGCTTATCTCCTGTTTCTTCACATGCCAGCAATGCCTCTGCTGTTGGTTTTGGGGTTTGGTTTTTGTTTTGGTTTTCTTTGGTTTTGTTTTAATTTGTATTTTATTTTCCCTTTTCAGTTTGGAAACCAGCAATTCAACTCATCAGGTAACTGCTTCTCTAAAAGTTAACATCTTGTATTTGTCTAGTGGTTTTTGTGACTGTTCCACCAGATCAGCATAGGGAGGAAATTGCACATCTATATATGCAGCACAGCAGACAATCTTCATGGAGATTAATTTCTTATGCTCCTCCTTTAAGAAACAGGCATTTGCTACAGATATTTTAAAGGAATGTCTTGTCTTCCTGATCTAAATCAAAGTGTCAGAGTAGTCCAATGTAAATTAACCTTTCTGCCTAAAAGTAACAGTTTTCATGGTCAGTTTTAGAACACAGGAAAAGAGGGTAACATTCTGAAATTTCTGAAATAGAAATATTTGGAGAACTTGCTGTGTCATTAGGTTGAAAAGCACTGAAGTTTATTCTCTGTAATTCAGACAAACACAACATTACTGTGTGCTCAAATCATTGGCTTCTAGGGACTTATTTGTAATGTCTGCAAAAAGCTGGAGGTCTGTCCTGGTTTAACCACAGATGGCAACAAAGTATCACTAATAACCAGCATTATTCTCAGACAAAAGCCAAAACACAGCACTGTACCAGCTACAAGGAAGAAAATTAATTCTATCCCGGCTGAAACCAGGATAAGGTCAAACACACTGATACTCCCTGGCAGCACATACTCCCCTTCCCTGCCCCTCCACAAGCCCATCATGCCAATCCCACTGGAAGTACTGAAGGGAGTAACTTTCAGGGCATGGAGGCAGCAGCCATGGCATGACTCCCTGTCTGCTCCTCTCTGTCCAGCCAGACAATAGCAGCACTGGCAATGGAGCACCTGGAGCCAGAGAGCCCTCAGGACTGCAGCCGCCGGTGTCTCTGCCCCGTTCTGCCATCCCTGAGCCCCTGCTGATCTCTCCGGACACAGGCGGCCAGCCCATCTCCTTGGAAATGGCAATGGTGAGCAGGCCTGCTGCGTTACACATGAGCTGTAAATTAATCTCATTAAAGCAAAGAGCCTCAGGAACCTTATCTGGCATTATGGGAGGCTCAACATATTGCTGGGCTGAAGGCTGCAGCCTTCTGTTAGCTGTAACAGAAGTAGGTAATAGTAATTACTTATTTATGAAACTTTCAAAGAACACGGCTGCAATACAACCTTCAAATGGATATACTATAATTCTCACTAGATAATAGGTCAAATTACAAAGTGTAATGTTTCCCTGCTCTTTGGCACTTTCTTATAGAATAGCCTCAGAATGGGAGGCAGGAATTCAGGAGATCAGTAAGAAATTTCCACTCTCACCCAAATCCCTGTGTTTTAGTGCACTAATGAGTGCCCCGGCCCATATGAAAAGCCTTTGCCAGGAGCTTGGGAGTTTTCTGCAGATAATGGCAGAATGGGCTGTGCTGCTGACCTCGCTGCCTACGACCTCCCACGCCAAACCAGTCCCTAGCATTTGAGCACAAACTCAATGAGAAACTCATTAATCCGTGTTTTTCTCCCAAAGATGTAGTGTATCCAAATGTAAATTATTTACATAATGCAATTGTACTTCCCAGGATTGTTTGAAATGCTGAGAGAAGTGACTACATTAAGCGCAAACATCAACTTTGCTTTGAGGGGCCTGATTCTCGGTAGACAACTTTACACTGCTCTGGCTGGGAGCACATGCACTGATCTTGTATCCCAAGACCCCTCTGATGCTGACAACACCAGGATGTGAAAGGAGCTGAACCCAGCCTGTCTTTCTCCTCTCAACAGGAGCTGCGGAAACTGTTATTTGGAAATGTGTCCCAGCTCTTCAGCGGTGAGTGGGCAAAAGCATGTTTCAGGTTTCGTGAGCCATACTCTGACCTGGCCTATGCTTTGGAGGCAGAAAAGGTAAATATTTCAGCACAGCAACCTGCACCATCTCCCCAGTGTCTCAGCCACTAACAGGAGCTGGGTCCTGTTAGTGTCCACTAAAAGGACCACTGAGTCAGTGCTGGGTGTCTCAGCAGTGTTCATGCCTGGTCCCCATGTCCTGCAAGCCTGCACCCTCCACATCTGCACTCCACACTTGCACCCCATGCTCTGCACACCTACACCTCACACCTGTACCCTGTGCTCTGCACACCTGCATGCCATGCTTGCACCTCACTCTCTGCATGCCCACACCCTGCACTTTTGCATGCCTGCAGCTGCACACTCTCCACATCTGCACCCTGTGCCCTGCACACCTGCACCTTACACTTCTGCATGTCTGCCCACTATGCTTTCTCCATAGGCAGGTTGTGGGGGCTTCCAACCACAGCCATGATCCACAGCCATATCCTGAGCAAGACTCCAGCTGTCTTTGTAGTGGTAACTGAAGCGTGTCTGTGATTGGGATGAACTGTTCTGATTCGGCAGCACAATGCATAACACAAACTTTAAATACCATGGTATTAAATGCTTCCAAGGTGAAGGCTCAGTAGAGAAGCAGTAGGTTGATGTGGGTAGGCACAAATAAGCAGCAAATGCCTGTTTCTTTTGGGGTAGAGTTACCTACTTCTTTCTACCCCACCTGGAAATCAAATAGGTGAATTTACCTACATTTTCAAGAGGGAGGTTTTCTTCTTATTGTTACTGTCATAATACTGCCCCCCAAAAAGCAAAAGACCAAGATACACATTTAAAATTGCAAACACCCTTAACTCACCAGGAAGTTAACATGCTCTTTACAAATGCAGATGAAACTCTGAGTTCAGAGGCTCTGTGACTGCAGAGAGGATGACAGCCCTGATGTGAGGCATCAGCACAATGGCAATCAAGCATGGTCACCCTCGTTCATGTCCTCATGTCAGCCCCATGCTGCCCTGAGACCCTGGTCCCTTTGCTGAGGGGCTGGAGGAGAGAGAAGACAAGCCATGGTGCTTCTAGGCACATGTGGTACCTGGGACTGAGAACCCCTCCCTGCAGCTGCAGTGCACAGCCAGGGCCACCTTGGAGTCTTTTATTGTGTAAAGGCTTCTTAGGTTTAGGCACATAAGACCTTTCTCAATTTACTTTTCTATTTATCTCAGGAGCTGTCAGCAGCACTTCTCAATTTCCATGGAGAAAAGAAAAATTACCCTCCTAACAGTGGTATTGGGATGACTCACACTGAGCAGGGATTGCAGTGATTTCCAGAAGATGGACGCAGCATTAACTAGTTCAGGCCCCTCAGCACTGAGGAGTGTAATCTTTTCTTTTCTAGGGGGGAACAAGAGCCATTCTGATGGCTGTACAAGCATACATCATCAAATACCTGCTCTTCATAAGAACCACAGAATACACTCACCTGGAAAGGTAAGAAGCTGAGCCTTCCCCTGGGACATATAGAAACTACTTTCTTGCATTATTTGGACAGAGACAGACTAGCACCAGCCCCTAGGTTGGTTCAGGTTTAACTGAACTAGACCCATATTCAGGTTTGCAGCTACAGGTGGGGATTTGTACCCAGGAGAAAAGCCTCATCTGACTTCAAGCAAGGCTTTTTCCCCAAAAGATACTTGGTTTTGTAACAATGGTGCTTGCTTCCTTGTCCCACTCCCTGGCACCACGGTCACAGCCTATGGCAGCACATGGATAACATTAGTGCTGCACAGCTGCCCCACACCATGGGCAGCATTGGGAGGGAAGGCAAAGCTCAGCTCTTGGTGCTGGGACACCTGCATGGGACCCCCAGACAGGATGAAACCCCCATGGCACACATGTCACCCCCAGCACATAGGAAGCAGATCCTTACAAGCAGCAGCGACAGCACCAGGCAAAAAGCAGAAATTTCAAAGACAATGGGCACTTGTGGCTGCACAGTCCTCATGGACACCAGATAGGCAAGGCAGGGCCTCTGGGGTTCGATCCAGCCCCTGCTGGGAAGGGCCCTATTCACACTCAAGGTCAACCCCAGGACTGCAAAGTCTGTCAAAATCCCTGAGGATGGATCCTTAGCACAGACCTCCTGGACCCATCTTCTCTGTCCCATGCCTCTGCCTCCTGCACCACAGGCTGTGCAGGGTAAGCCAGCAGGAGCAAAGGGAGGCACTGGCAGCTGCCCTAGCAGACACACTGTGGGCAGCAGGAGGAGGTGGGAGAGCCGTGATTTGCCTCGTCACCACAGCCATCTATGTGATGCCCAGCAGCGACTACAAAGCCGACAACTTCACGGAAAGAGTGAGTACGAAAATGCCTTCTGCAAACCGGATTTTCTTTAAAGACATTTTCAATTTTAATTAAATTCTTCTGATTTTTTTTAAATCAAGAAACATAAAATCTCATAACCCTGTTCCCTAAGTTATGGTGTGCCACAGACTGAGCACTTCGGACCCACGTCCCAGCTGCAGCCTGTGAGATACCTCTGCTTCCTTGTAGAGGCTTTAGGTGAGCAGAGGGGTTGCCATTCCCTTCATTAAAGGCTGAACTGTCTTCTCTCACAAAAAAGGGGAAAACAGTTAATGTAAAGCTGTTATTCTAAGTCTTTGTATAGAGCTGAACTCTTTGGTTTAGGAGGCAGCAGAGTAGAGTCCTGCACCATTCTTTCATTTGTCTAAAGGAAACACAGGCTTAAAAAGCTCAGCTGTTTGGTATAATTAATGCCTCCTTTATAACATTTTCACCTACCTTCCTGCCCAACAGATCCATCTGTTTGAGTTCTCTGAGAAAGCAGCAGCTCAGGCGTTTATCCTTGGGCATATAAACTGTGTAAGTATGGGCTGGATATTAGCTTTATTCCGAGTTATTTTGTTGCTTGCGTACATTTTATTTCCCATTCAAAAGCAGACCTTATGAAGATCAATAGTGCTGCCTTCAGGCAGTTAGCCCATAAATAATTTCTAGCCTTTCCTATGGGAAATGATCCTGCTGCCACTAAAATCCCCACGCTTTACCCATCAATTTCAGCTCTTTCAGTCCACAAACACCAGACAAACAGGGACATTTTGTACATTACTTAAATATAAAATATGGTTTCTTGCAAATACTCGGGTTTTTTTAGCAAAAATCTGGTGGAAAAGTGTACAGCACCAGTTAAGCCACTAACTGGAAGTTTCTTCTTTCCTTTCTTTAACCTGATCCTATTCATCAAAATTAGTTATAAAATCTTTCTGGAGTAACATTTTATTCATTTAGCTCAACACACCTAAGGTTGTATTGAAGCAGATGAATTGTTTCAATTAAACATCACATACCTACTGTAATTCACCCCGTGATTACTTGTTTCTGTTTCCAGTTCAAAGACGAACGAAGTCATGGAGTGATCCTTTTTTTATACAGTTTACTTTTCTCAAGGACACTTGAAAGGTATATTTAATTTTTTACACATTTTCCTCTAATTTAGTTACATCTTCTGATGTCTTTTCCTTGTTTTACTTCAATGTCCATTCTTAGTTGAATATGAAGAAGCAGAGGCAGATGCAGATCCTGCTGGCTGTGGTTCGCAGATGCAAATATTGTACACCCCGAGTACCTGCACATCCAGGAGGGCAGTAGAGAGGAGAGAAACCCTTTGCAAACACAGCAAAACTAATTCTCTGTGTAAATCCGGGGGTTATCCCACTGACAGCAACCATTACCATCACAGTCAATTACACTTGAACAGGAAAATCACAAGTACATTTAAACAGGGAAAAATTCTGCTTGTGTGACTATGCTGGCAGAGGTGCCTGATAGGGTCTTTCTAAACCCAACACAATTAGATTTGGGTAATAATGCTTTAGAAAGGTACATCTAATGCTTTAGAAAGAGACATATTTATTCCAATATAAGACGTGACTCATATTAATGTGACACTCTGATAGCTACTCTAGCAAAAAATTGCACCACTTCTTCAAATTGCTGTGTTCAGGCTATGGCTGGGTTGTAACCAAGGACTTTCAGCAGCAGTCGCACCAAGGGAGACCCCAGCTCTGTCTGCAGGGTGTGAATCTGACCCTAGATTTGGATTTTAAGAGGAAGAGATCTGAAGCACAAGAGCTCCAGCTGAACATAGGGCTGCTGTGTCAGGACAGCACAGAGAAGTAACAGAGTTCGTGGCACTTCTTCCTGTTTCCTGTTAATCAGACAATGAGGTACAGCTCTCACCTCTGGCACTGACCAAGGTGCTACCGTAACACTTCATGTTTGGTCTTACAGGGTCCAAGAAGACTTGGACTGCACAGCAACTCCTCTGTTGAACTGCAGTTTGGGAAACATTACCTGTACACAGGTAAGATTAGCCCAATTTCTCCATTTTTTCTTTTATTATTATTCCCACATTTGATTTAGGAAACGATTCTCACTTGTTAATCCAAGCGGGGACAGAGGGGAGTGTATGGCAGTAGAAAAATATATAACTTTAATTATGACCATCCATTTGTAAAATGGATGATGATGATGATGATGACGACAATAAGAAAGCCACAGGAGACCTAGCATTCCTCTGCTCTTCACAGACATGACAGAGCTGGCAGTGGAACACCAGCTGCCTGTTGTGGAAGAGTTAGGCACTTCGATCATAAGACAAAAGCAATGATACGTATTATTGACTTGGTGTCCCAGATTTGGTCAACAGTTTATGTCCAAAGGAATATATATTTATATATATATATATATGTATACACACATAATCCTATCAGGCAAGATTTCAAAGTTTTGCATGCTATTAGTCACCATCACAGAGGCCCACAAAATTGACTTAGGTAGGTTATAAGCTTGAAAGGAAATTTATTCTAATAAAAAATAATTTAATGCTCCAACATTAATAAATTACAGGTTTTAGATGCCAAGTGGAATCAAATACTACATGACTGACTTAAGGTCAAGTTCTGCAGGTGTCCTGGGTTCAGCAGTAGCAGTCATTTTTCTCCTTGGTAGCTGGTGCAGCACTGTGTTTCTGACTTTTGACCTGTGAACAGCACTGATAACACCAATGTTTTTAGTTATGGCTTAGAAAGTTTTAATTTGACCAAGGACTTTCTGAGCCTCATGCTCTGCCAGGGAGAAGGGGAAGCCAGGAGGAAGCAGACAGGACACCTGACCCAAACTGACCAAAGAGGTATTCCATACCACAGCATGTCATGGCCAGGATGGAAAAAAAGGAGGGCAGAGACCCAGAAGGGTGGGGGTGCACTGCTTCGTCAGACGGGGTATAGATGCTGAGCAATTGTATTCTTTTCCCTTGTATTTCCTTTGTCATTATTATTATTGATGGTAGCAGCAGTGGTTTGTGTTATACCTTAGTTACTAAACTGTTCTTATCTCAGCCTGTGGGAGTTGAATTCTTTCAATTCTCCTCCCCAACCCCCGGGACTGGGGGAAAAAAGAAGGGGGAGTGAGTGAGTGACCTGCATGAGGGGCTTAAACTACAACAGCAGGGAATAAATGGAAAACACATTTCACTCACCAGTCAAGATGAGGGCCTTCAACCTCAAACAGTTGCCTCAGGCGGTGTCCTGCCCCAAAGGGAGAGTCCTCGATTGCAGACCCACTGCTCTGAGGAGAACCAACTCAACTCTTGCCCTGTGGCAGGGCCCCATTTATACCCCAGTCAAATCTCATCTGTGGTAAAAATATGGTCTGATGGCTCTTTGCTTTTGCCTAAAGTGCGGGTCTACCAATGGCCAATTATACAACAGTCAGCTGTACAACCCTGTTGTGACCAAAATCAGCAGATTTTGTGGTTACCTGAGCCAGAGCAAAGCCAGCAGATATCTGTAAGCACTAGTAGATATGTCTTTATATTTCACCGGAGACCAGAGTAAGCAGAGATATTTATTAGGAAGTATTGTGGCTCAATGGTTCACCCCTCAGGGTGGGTGCAGCTGCCACAGCACCATTTTGTGAAGGAAGTTTGCTCTGCTGCTTCATAGCATGACACAGGCTGTTTCCTTGCAGGCCATGCTCAGCCTCCTCCTAACTGGACGAGCAAGCCCACATGAGCTTGATGGCAGCCGGGAGCTGGGGCCCAGAGGGGAAGGCACTGAGGCATGGCGGCAGCGAGGCCCAGTTGGCTACCTGAGCTGGAACAGGGCACAGGCAGAGCAGCAGGTGAGAGCTGACACGGCCTGTGGTTGGAAGGCCCATACCTGATGTTCACACACCAAGGTTTTGGGAACAAAGGCCATGTTCAATGCAAGGCTCTACCCTCTCTTCCCAGGTGTGCCCCAGCCTGAGGACACCTCGTTTGCCCATCTGGCTGTGCAGTATCACTGGGAGGCACAGCGTTCTTTTTGGCACTGACAGCCAAATCCTCTCTGACTGGAAAAGGGAGAGAGTCTTCCACCTGTACTTCTACAATGGGCAGCTGGAGCAAACAAAAACAGCCCACCTAACTATAGGTATGCACCAGAGCTTAACATGGAGGATATGAGGTATGGATGTCACATACAGACCATGCATACAACTGTATATGTGCAGAGCTAGGCGGATCTACTTACACATATAATTCAATGCTCTGTGTTTAACATATATATACATAAACTGTATATATCAACCTTCCATGGAATGTGAGAAATCTATTCCAAACAATAGTATAAAAAGACACAAGTAAAAACCTGGCTTTGAAAAGACTGTGACCATTTTGGAAGGGGTAATGCTCTCAAGCATGTGGCACATTGCTGGGAAGAGCTATAGACATATGTTATAGAAGTAATAACTTCCAAATCCCTGTATAAATTCTGGTTTGCTGACATCCCTCCCCAGTCCACAGCTGGGCATGGTGGATGCTCAGCACTGGGTGAAACTGAGGCCATGCTGTTTCCCAATGCCAGAGGCTGAGCAGGGCTCTGGTGGGCAGGTGCTGGGTGAGTTGCCAGCAGAACAGAGTCCATCCCACCCATGGTGTATGCAGGGGACTGCCACCAGATTTGCCTCCCCTGAGCACAGCCTGCACTCTTGTCCCACCATGGGGCCACTAAGGACTTCACCATTTTCTCCTTTACTCACATACGGCCAAAGACTTTTTATTGGAGAAGTGATAGTTTTTCAGGATACAGGATGCAACTGTTGCTTCTGTGTTAAATACCCAATATGGACATACTGTTTAAAACCATTTAATCTCCTGTGATTATTAAGTCCCCATCAGTCCAGAACTAGCTCAGAACAGCTAGTAGGAGTTGGGAAACCCATATACACTCTCCCCTCCCATTGGACAAATGCCAGGAGAATGTTCCTGTAAATGCAAAGTTTAAATGCAACAGAAAATTTTATTTAATCATTCAATGATTAAATAAAAATTGTGAATAAAACTACTCCTAAGGCAGCAGTACTGGCATGCAGGGTGGGTGAACAGCCTGTTTTCAGTATCTAACTGAAACTTAAGCTTGTATTTTCCCGCCTACCAGCCAGGTGCTACCATGGCCGTCGTGTTCCCCCCTCAAGTTTCAAATTCTTACCCAGAGCAGTGAACTGCTCCTTGTGGCATGAAATGGTTGTGAACCTGTCTGTGTATTTAGGATCTAACTTTCTTCATGCCACTGTGCACCGTTTAACTTCACTTTCTGAAAGTCCAGCCTCTTTTCCTTGTTCTCATTTCACTACAGCATTTAAAGTAAGAAACTTAAAAACATCACAGTAAAGCCTAAATGTGCAGGAAAGGAGGGTAAATCAAGATCACAGTCGTGATACACAGTGTGGCCACAGATAAGGATGTCTGCACCTGGTCAGAAAAACAATATGCAAACATACCCTGTAAGGAGTTGTGAGCTGCATTTATAGTGCCTGAATTTCTCAAGCATGGCAGGTAGCCCCTGGGGAGGCTGTGTCACTGCTGCCCTGAGGGCAAGGGCAGGCAGCACACCTGCAGCAATCCTGACAGCTCTGCTTTTAACCTGTCCTAAAACTTTTTTTGAAAGGGGTTGGGTTTTTTAGACATTCTTTTTACCTGTGTTTCCTTTTCAGACACTCATTCGCATCACTGGGAAGAGGACCAAAGTGAAGACCCAAACAGCCCAGGGAAGAGGCATCTGTCTGTGGAGATGGTAATCAGGACCAAGTGGGCAGGCGCAACTGTCAGCTGGAACGGGACAGATCCCTTCTTCTGAGGAGTCCCAGCATCTCCCACTTGCTGCCAAAGCCACCAAACACTGTGGTATGGAAGTGAAAAACTCACCAATGAAATGTCCTGTTCAGCAAGGCATTGCACTCACTGTGAAAGCCTGCACTGGCGAGGAACAGTTACTAGCAACACTGCCTTGCTGCACACGTTTTCCAGGTTCTGCTTCCCACAACAGCAGGCAGAAAGAGGAAAAAGGATGGCAATTTGCTTTCCTCCCATGTCAGATATATTAAAGAAATCAAGGTGTCTCTTAAGAGTGCAGGGGAAGTGAAATCAATACTGAGCATCGAGAATATTGTGTGCATCTAATTTATTTAATCCAGTGGGTGCAACTGATTTAGGTATTTGCAATGAGTAAGGTTTCCTCCCTGCTCTCCACAGTTGTGACTTCTGCAAGCAGTCTCTCTCCTGCTTCAGCGACAGCTCAGCATGGTCCCTGGCCAGGTTGGCTCACGGAGCTACCCTTCATCCTGTACACCAGCAAGGAAGCACAGTTTGTATACGGGAACCCAGGCAAAAGAGTCTTAGGAGGTGCTCCATGCTGTGAATTTATGACACCAAGCTGGGCAGAAGAGTTGATCTGCTTGAGGGTAGGAAGGCTCTGCAGAGGGATCTGGACAGGCTGGATCAATGAGCCAAGGCCAATTATATTGAGGTTCAACAAGCCAAAGTGCCAGATTCTGCAAGTGGGTCACAAGAGCCCATGTAGCTCTTCAGGCTTGGGGAAGACTGTCTGGAAAACTGCCTGACAGAAAAGGACATGGGGGTCTTGGTCAACAGCGGCTGAGCAAAAGCCAGCAGTGTGCCCAAGTGGACAAGAAAGCCAAGAGCATCCTGGCTTATATCAGAAATAGCATAGCCATCAGGACTAGGGAAGTAATAATCCCCATATACTTGGCACTGGTGAGGCCCTGAATGCAGTGTTCAGTTCTGGGCCCCTCACTACAAGTAAGGCACTGAGGTGCTAGACCATGTCCAAAGGTAAAGGATTGGGAGCACAAGTCTTATGAGGAATGGCTGAGGGAACCCGAGGTGTTCAGTCTGAAGAAAAGGAGGCTCAGGTGAGACCTTTCACTCTCTACAACTACCTAAAAGGAGGTTGTAGCTAGACGGCAGTCAGTCTCTTTTCCCAAGTAACAAGTGGCAGGACAAGAGGAAATGGCTTCAGGTTGTGCCTGGGGAGGTTTAGATTTGATCTTGGAAAAATTTCTTCACCGAAGGGGCTGTCAAGTCCTGGAACAGGCTGCCTGGGGAAGCACATGAGTCACTATTCCTGGAGGATTTAAAAGACAGGTAAATGTGGTGCTTAGGGACATGGTTGAGTGGCCTTGGCAGTGCCATGTTAATGGTTGGATTCAGCGATCTTAAAGGTCCTTTTCAACCTAACCATGATTCTATACTTCAGCAATTTTACTGACTCTGATTGTGGCCAAGTCCTGGCACCCTGCAGCAGCCTGGTGCACACAGGCAAGGCACATCTCTCCTCACTCACGTTAATTCCTTTCTGCTTCCTTTTCTATCGACATCACCTAAAAAAGGCCTATGAGTCATACCAAAAGCTGTGTTGCTCATGACAACTGCACTGAGAACAATAAACCTTTCTGCAAGTAACTGATCTAGAAGTTTGGTTAAAAAAAAAAAAAAAGAAAAAGAAAGGAAGAAGTAGTCACAATCAGTCTGAGATTCAGCCTGGCTGGGGTACAGAGCCTGCTGGCTAGCAAGCTAATGTGAGATCTGCAGCTGTCATTGTCCACCTTCTTCAATTTCTGCTCAAGAAAGAGGATGGAGAAGAGCCCATGGTAAGGCAAGGGCCTTGCAACAAGATACTGCAAGACAGCACTGACTTTAACTTGGGAATACCAGCATGCACTTATGCAAATAATCAATAATGAATGAATGAAATTCTGTGTAAATGCTAATGAAGCTCGGTCACCTTGCACAATGCCATATATTGGAAGGCTATGTATGCTGTATAACAGCTAAACAGGTTACTACAGAGATAAAAGACCAGCCTTACAGACCTATTTTCCATGGCAAAGCAGCAGTGCTGCCCTTCCTCTTTCTCCCAACACACATGGGGACAGTCAGTGCATCTGGCCCTGCTTGCACTGGCTCTTGCTCATGTTGCAGAGAGGGGACCCAGGGCTGCTGAGTCCATGCGAGCCCGTTGCCTTGCCATGACTTTCACCAGTGACTTACCACCAGCACAGGCAGGGGCGGAGTACTCCATCCCCTTGGCCATGCTCACTCACACTGCTGCTTCCTGTCCTGCTCACAAGACCAGGTTTAACAAATGTCTGTCTGATTGCTAAAGACAGAAAAAGGAAGAGAAACCATGCTGCACCAGACTGCAGGAACACACACCCTTCACCACCTCCCTCAGGCTTTAATACTTCTGCCCCCACATCTTCAGGTCTTTTTACAACCTCGCAGTGCAGGGCTAAATTTAAGCTGCTGATTTCCCTTAATGAGAACTAAGCCCTTGCTCATTTCTGCAAGGTAACATGCTTATGCATGCTTTAAAAATAAGAAGCAATAACAACATGATCTGGCTATTAGTCAAACTTGTCCGAAAACCCCCCACAGTTTCAGCACCTCATAAAGCTCTGTCCTTGTGACAGAGAAAACAGCAGCACATTTTCACTTCTAGTCTGGAAATTTCTTTGCATAAGACAAATACACCTTTCAAAACCCCACATGCATCCCACACCTACTCAGGAGTGCTCTCATGCCCTGAAATACAGGAATATGGGGGGGCATCGGGGGCTACCTGGCAAGGAATGTGAGCAACAAATACAGACACATGCAAATGAAACTAATGCCACGTCTTGGCACCCTCAATGATTCGACTTGATGATCTTAAAGTTCTTTTCCAATCTAGCTGATTCTGTGATCCTATGAGTCAGTCTCAAGGGGGAAACAAGTATAAGTGCCTCTGGCAACTCACAAACAAGCTGCAGATTTTTACTCCAAGGAAAGAGACACATTGCCTCTGGCTAACTTTTTGCCTCTCAGTCAACTTTCCTGGCAGGCAGGGAAGATGTCAGCTCTTCCCCACGTGGATCTGCCAGCATCTGTAAATCTTGGCTGGGTGCTGCCTCTTCCCTCCCAGTCACCCATCCATCATCCTCCTGTCCCTGGAAACATACCTTCGGGGGAGGTGGAAATATCCATCATTAGGTCCCTCTCCTACATGGATCTAGTTGCTGATAATTGGCGATCAGCCATCTGAAGGGCTCTGAAATTGCAGAGGAAACAAGCAGAGCTTATTTCTCTATCTAACATGGGTTTACAAATAATCTTTTATACTGCAACCAATTACTCCTATAGTGTAGACATAGCCTATGGCATTGGAGGGAGGAAGGTTATGGTTATCCCCAGAGGCTGGTGTCTTTGTTAGTGAGGATCAGTAGATGGGGAAGCTAGTGCCAGCCTTGTACTGCTACCATAAAAGTCAGTTGGAGAAACTCTCTAAGACTCAATTTGGAGTTTTAGAAAGCAGACATTCTTTATCTTAGCACTGGGTGCATACGTGAATCATTTCACAAAGGTGGGCACACCCATCACTTGCCTGCAGCAGCTACGTATTTAGCATACCCATGCATATTTACAGCAAATCCAGGAATTAATTATATTTGCATTCTAATTATGTATGTACTTTCTTGCTGAGTGGGGGTCTCTGGTGGTCACCAACAGTCCTCCTCACTGTATTTACTGAATGACCTCAGTGCTTATGCACACTCACAAGGTCCTAGTGCTCAGTTAGCAGTTGTTATGTCTCGCCCCACGTTAGGTGCCA